>JAQFZO010000533.1:0-23494 GCA_034695885.1 Geophilus flavus
CGTTAATTTCATTTGTATTTTTATAAATTTTTTTTGTAAAAAGATATTTTTAAATTTATTTATTTATTTTAAACGAAAGAGAAAAAAAATCCACAGGGTAAAATATTTATACCTGGGGTTTATAAAATATAAACGGAAGTGAATAAAAAAAAATAATTCAACATGCTGGGGTTTGGTAATTAATTATTCAAAGTCGTGGGCCCGCATATTTTAGTAACCTACGCGAGTAGGAATGTTGATTTTCTGACATTTTTTTTTTCTTCTTGTATTTTTATTTATATATTTACAAAACTTTTTTTTTATATTTATTCTGTGAAAAAACTACGCGGCTGACTTGTGTAGTGGAGGTCAGTGGCTTTGGGCAGTGCCAAGGCTATTCTGACACTTGTCTTTTAATTGTAGCAGGATTGAACTAACTCCCCATGCCTATTCTGATGGGTGCCAAAGATAAAAGACGTTTCTTCCTAAAGGCAAAAGTATGGTGATAGGCACATTTTCTTTTTTTAGAGCATGGTTGTAAACTGCTCTAGTTTACGTAGGGAGAAAGGGAGGCGAGATGAGGGGAAGACATTAGCTCGCAGGTTGTATAAGGGGTCACCTGCACACAATGATACTGAGGTCTTATATGGCCCTGAGTGCATGTGAGGAGTCACTATGAGGAGGACATTAGACCTCCAGCATTTGTAATATATCTGCAATAGACAAGACACAAGCACATGTTGAATCTTGTTGTATGCAAAACTTGTCATCGCCTCTCGGGGAGGAAGGTTCACTTAGAATTCGCCATAAATGTTGAGAAAAGCGTCCATCTAATATGCATGCACCGGCGAGAGAAACAGCGCGTATATGTAAGTCTAAGTTAGAGCCTGTAATTTGCACTCTGTAGATGGAATTTTGTGTGAGAATGCTGTTAGCTGGGTGCAAATCTCACGAGATTTTTTCTCTCTCTCTCACTCCCCTAAAAAATATTTTCTTATCAGTCTTCCCAATTTTTTTTTTTTTTCTGTTCCACTCTTTCATTTGAGAGAAGTGAGTTTGTGTCTTGCAGTCACCGAGTGATGAAAAATGTAAAAATGCTGATAGGGGTTGGAAGACGTCGAGGGTGGGGTGGGGAAGAGAAAAAAAAAAGAAAATAATTTTCCAAAGTCAAAAACCTCGGGTCGAATTTTTCTTATGCAACAACAAATCGAGGCTTTGTGCAGGAATTTCTCGATAATTATCGCAGCCTGATCTCAAAACACACATTTAAATTTAGACACTTACATCATAACTTGAAACCAATACCTCCTACGAGCCCAACGTCCACTGTCGAGGAACTTATCTCGTACAATCTTAAGTTTTTCCCTCTTCTCATCTTGCATAAAAAGTGAGAAAACCACAACACAACATTTTGTGGTTCTTAAAACGCCTCGTAACTGTAATGAATTTTTTTCTTTATTATTTTTTTATTTTTTATTTTTCGAGAACTTTTTAGTTTTTTTGTTTTTGGTATATAAAATTAAGACCCACCCACAACCATACATCACAACAGGGAAACGTTATGTTTTCTCTCTCTCTTTTATTTACGTAGGTTAAAAATATTATCAGGGAAACAGGACGAAGCTTGATTTTCATACTTTAATCAACCTACACACGAGTTGTTGATTATTTATTTTTTTTTATTTAAAAAATTGATAAACATGAGGTTGCCATGCAGTGATGGCCGTTGTTTGTTGTGTGTAAACAAAGAAAGATGAATTTTTCGATAGATTAATTTTAATGTCACATAAAATGTCAGGAAAACTGGGCGCTTGGCCAATTTTGTTAAAATAAATACATGTGTTTGTGGAAGGTCAGCGGAGAAATTTATTGCCCAAAATAATGGAATGGGGATATAGATGAATCAAGAGTGAGTGAGTGATAGGGAAATGTTAATTATTGGGGTAAGGAGAAGTTTTTTAAATGGTGGGATGTGTTGCTGAGTGAAACAAGGGAGGAATTGTACGAAATTGAGTCACGTGTTTGTTAAATTAGAATTTTAGGGTGAAAAAATGGTACCTAAATTAGGTTTGGTAGCCTTAAAGCTGGACAAGAACTTCCTGGTTTTTGTGTTTGCGTTAAAGTAAGAATTATGTTCAAAGCTGAATGGTTGTTTGACCTTTGAGGGCTGTCATTTCACAGAAATGTGAATCTGAATTTTAAAAATCATTCAGACAGGGATTAATTTAGTTCACTAGTCTACACAAAGTGTTAATTTGATGTGAGAATATTTGATTTGGTTTTTCTAAAATTAGTAGCGGCAGATTTTAGTTGATAAGGAGTTTTTAGCACTGGTTGGTTGTGTTTTGTAAAATCGATAGTTTGGTTGGAAATGGGGAGTTGGGAGTTGGTTTTTTGATAAATTTAGTCGTTATTTGTACCAACAAAATTTAGGAAATTTTAGAAAGGAATTTTGAATCGTTTTTTTAATTTATTAAAATTTATTTCGATAAAATGTCGTTTTTCGTTTTTAGTTTGTGTAAATTAGCAACTGCCATGAAATATGGGTGGTGAAACTAGTTATGCTACAACGTGAACATAATCCGTGAATTTGTGATGTAATATTACATAATTGTAGAGGGAAATTGTTAATAAGGAAAATTTTTAGTACTAATATCGATTATAGGGTCTGGTATTTAGGGATGTTTGTTTGTATAGTTATGCAGTAAAGTAAACAAGTAAACATAAATTTTAGTTTTATTACTAGTATTTATAAGAACAGTTGTAACAACAGTTGTTACTGCAATTATTAGTTCAGAAATGAATTTAATCTGCGAATTTTGGGTGCGACATTATGTAATCGTGAAGGAAAATTAGTTATGAGGAAGAAATTAGAGTTTTAAAATGGATTATAGGGTCTGATAGTGATGATGTTTCAATAAGGTGAATGTATACAAAGATTGTAGTCTTAAGTTTAGTAATAAGATTGGGAAATTGAATGAATTTTTATAATTTTAATCCACAATTCGATGACTAGCTGCAAAATATAATAAATTTTAATGTAATAATAAATTAATTTTTGAATTTTATTGGATAAAACAGCTTTGTAGGTATTTAGTTAGTGTATAGTTAGTAAGTGACTAAGAAATAGGGGTAGTAAAAATATTTACTTGAATATTTAGTTGAGAAATGAATTTGATACGTAAATGTTTATTGCAAGGTGTAAAGAAAATTGATGAGGAAAATGTTTAATAAGTACTAAAATTGATTATAGTGTCCGGTAGGGATGTTTGTTTATGATTATGAAGTAAAGTAATTGATGGATTACAAATATTTTGGGTTTAAGTCTTGTAAGAAGGATGTAATTAGACACTTAGCATTTTCCCTTAAGAGAAAATAAAAATACGAGATTGGATTTTTATAATTTTTATCCACAATTTAGTGTCACAGGAAAATTTAATAAATGAATGAATAAATGAATTTTGAATTTAGTAAGTAAAAATTTAATAAGTAATCAAGAAATAGGGGTAGTGAAAATAGTTAGTACAATATTTAGTAAGAAATAAATTTCATCCGTAAATTTTTACTGCGACATCACGCAGTTGTGAAAGAAACTTGGTAATGAGGGAAAAATTTGAGTAATAAAATTGATAATAGGGTCTGGAGGGTCGTTTGTTTATGGTCCTATGAAGTAAAGTAATTGAAGCAATACAAAGATCTCGGTTTAGGTCAGTAAGAAGATTGTAAAAGGCAGTTTTTGTAATTTTACAAGTACAATCCAAATTTGAAAATACTAACAATTTAATTTAGAATAAAATCATACTTTAATATTTAGTTTTTTTGGATAAAATAACTTACAACTTATTTAGTATGTGAAAATTTACTATATATATTTAGTAATTAACACGAAATAAAGGTAGTGTAACTAGTAAATAATATTTAGTTCAAATTTTTCTTAGGAATTTTGAAGTACGCATTGAAATTTTTGATATTTTCTGAGAAAAATTGCCTAGTACTTGATTTAACACGTATAAATGTAATAACTAATAAAGAAATATGGTTAAGACAACTACATTCTACAATATTTATTTCATAAATGAATTTAATCCTGAAATTTCAGGTGCAAAATTACATAATTTTGAAGGAAACTCTAAAAACGAGGGAAATATTCGAGTAGTAAATTTGATTATAGTGTCTGGTAGGGCAGTTTGTTTATGGTTATAAAATAAAATAAGTCAAACTATGCAGAGATTTTGATTTTGGGTGCAGTTGAAGGCTGTACGCATGATGTACGTGACAGAGTTTTTATAATTTTAAGGTATATGTATTAGTACGTGATAAAAATGTTGACCCTTATTATTATTTTATACTTAACATCATCACAACATATGAAAGATTAATAATTCATTCAAACGGCTACCAAATTCTATAATTCCGTAACATTTTGTTACTTAAATTAATCAAAAAATAAAATCTTTATCATGCCGCAATTAATGGCTCGGGAGAGGTGATTGGATTTTGAAACCAATTATTAAATGTTTACTTTGTACCTTTTTACCAATGGTAGCGAGGAAGCTATAATATTTCCTGCCGTAAATATTTATTTATTTATTTATCTATTTATTTATTTATCTATTTTTTAAATTTATATCAAACCTCGTAAATTTGTATTAGTGATGTTGGGATGAATAAAAACGGATTTATTGAGTTAAAATACAAGGAAGAATGATTTTTATATAAATTTTTTGTTTATGGTTTGGGAAAATTGGAAAATTTCGAAAATTTTGTTTGGTTATAGTGAAAATTGTCTGTTTGTTGATAAATTTTAAGCAAAAAAGGTTAGGTTTTTTTTTTTTTTTTAAATGTAGAAATAACATATCAGGACCCTTGTACTGGTCGTCATGTGGCATCAGGGTTTTATTAAATAAATTTTACTGACGTGATAATGGAAAAATTTGAAGAGCCTTTTAGTTGTGAGTGATTAAAGGAATTTAATCACTAAGTTTTTAGTTATTTTTAGGTTGCTACAACAATTTTATTAATAAAATACGGTAATTAAATTAAATTTTATATGTTTACTGCCCATTAGTACGGTGAACGTTTGATTAAATGAGAATTTCATAAATTACGTAAGCTACATTTAATTTTGTAAATGAAAAATTTGACGTTTAGCGACTCCCATTCTCTCAACATTGCTTTATTATAGATTTTTAGTGTGGGAAATACTAAACATTCATCAATTCAAGTTTAAAAATGTCCGAAATTTGTTGTCCAGATGAAATTATATAAATTTTCGTACACGAAAATCAGAAGAATTGAGATTTTTGATGTTTATACAGTTGATAGAGAAAGACAAAAGTGTGATTACAATTGCTCGCAGAATTGTGTAAAAATTAACAAGCATAAAGTCGTAAAAGAATAATGACAATTGCGCTTATACAATTAAAAACATGTAATTTTTTTTTACTGCAGTAATAATATTTTAGTGGACATAAGTGGAAACCAAAACAAACCATTTTGCTTCGTATAAAATCAGGAAAATTATAGTTTTAGAGATAAATGTAAAGTAAAACTGATAAAAAGTAACCATATTTATTACAAAAATTACCCAATAGTTAGTATACTTACTAAGTAATGATATGGTTAGCGGTTGTTGTACTGTAGATAGATGATCCTCAAAACATCTGAATTTATTTTTTATATAAATATCACATTTGATAGTTCAACAAACTAAAACGTTGCTATAGGATAGATCGAATTACATTCTTGTGGGTTTAATTTATCATTAGTTACGCTGAATCCAACCAATTCTAACTAATTACATCAATCGAGTACAAGATTTCGGTCATTGATTTGCGAACCCTCAATTCTAAGCTTAAATTCGTTCTTAATTTTAATTCCGTAAATTTATTTAAGTGAAATAACACCTGATTTCAATCAGGGATATTTGATTTTAGCCATCAATGACTTATTGGCGAAGTAAAATTCAATATTCCACCCGATTTCGATGTAAAAATTTAATTCCAACTCCCTATTTCATTCCCCGAAGGAATTTAGCCACCACCGAATTCCTGAAATCGAGAAAGCATCAGCATCGAACGGGCAAATCTTAAGACAGAATCTCTTGCAGAAATCAATAGAAATCAAGTATATACTGCGACTAAGTTGGGGGCAATAGAAGAACAATTACAGAAAACTGCCTTCGAGTTACGATTAATCAAATTATTATTCGTACAGTAGAAACGAGGAAATTGTTAAAGACATGGATGGAGGTCTGTTCCTCGGCAGATGTATTAGATTAAATTCCATAATAATCTTTTAGAAATATCGAATGATAATTTAAGTTTTTATTATATACAAATAGAAAACGTAAGTTTATACAGCATTGAAGAATGATGCGTAATCACGAGTCGGGGCAAAATGAAATGGAATAATTTGCCCGAAGAAATGGTACTTGAAAGCTGACTTATCAGCAAGCAAAGCAACAGGATTAAAATCAGCAAAAGGGGTTTCTTAATGTTGGTTTTATTCTTTCATAAAACACGCGATGAAACTGGTAGATTAGGCATTTAACTGCACGGTAATACAGGCACTTGTTACATTTATGGTGAAATGAACCACTGTAATTTGCTTCTCCGATTCTCTCTCTTCAATTCTTCACCCTTAGCTTAGTGTGTGGATATTGTTTGCATTTGCAGAAATTGTACACAACACTTATTTCATGCCGGCAAGTGGCAATTAAAACAAAACTCATCAACCAATAAGTTTCCAGAAATAGAAGCAAGCCTGCTTTCTAATTATTACGACCATTTTCTAACTGCTTTTACCTTTAAAACCCTTTGAGCAGCACCTCTCTCTCTCTCTCCAAATTTCTTCTCTATGGTCATCTAAACCGGCCAAATTACCCCACAATTTATGAAATTATACAAAATTAATTTTTTCCCTGCTAAAATCCATTTAATTGCATTTGTTTACATCATTTGTTTTCATTATTTTCATTTGAATTCGATGAATTTGATGATTAAGTATTTAAATGCGATTAATTTCATATAAACCGATTGTCGATGGGCGGAATGAATGAACGAACGTACGGTGGAACATTGTAAATATTGGTATATCGATTTACTATTAACTTGTTTTGAAATTTGTATCGAGTTTCAATTCCAAGATGGTTGCTCGCGTCGAGATGAAGGTTCGCCTCTAGCTCCGCCTCGTGGGTTCTCTATTGGTCGAAAGGAGTAGTGTTGCATGACGACCTGCCGTTGGGCAGGGCTCAGATAAAACTATCAAAGACTGTTTTGTGTTTTTTTTTTTTTCCTTTTTTCTACTTTATTTTGCTTTAGTTTTTTTTTTTTTTTTCTCTCGTATTTTCCACAAATAAGAGTTGGCATCTTTGTGCAAGTTGGTTTGCTACTTTGTATTTGATTGCGTGCCGTAATTTGTTTAATATTTTTGTAAGGATTAACTTTTAGTACCTCTTTCCGGTAATTGTTTTTTTTCTCTCGTTGCTATTATTATTACTTATTTATAAATTTGTTTTCGGATTAAAGAGAAAAGTCGATTGTTTGATATTCGGCCGTTAGGTTTGTTGTTTTCCACACTGAGGATGCACCAAGGTCATAAAATAGGAAAGTTATGTGTCCTCCATTTGAAACGAGGCCAATAATTTGTGAAGGTCGTGCCACCAAATTCATGTTGTTGGAAATGAGGTGGTGATTATATTTAAATTTTTTTTTCCGATTAATTAATAATATATTTTATCTTTTGCTCCAATCGTGAAATTAATAATTCTCGCGATAAGAAAACGATGCGATATATATTTTTTTTTTCTTTTCATTTTTATTGCACATAATAAAAAAAAATAATAATAATTTTTACATGAGATTCAAATATACAAGGTGAAATTGAATGATAAAAATTTTTTAATACAAAAATTTACATGGTTTGTATATATTTATTTATTTTTATATATATATAAAGAGTTAATGAGATAAAATAAGGAAATTCAATTAACAGTGAGACCTATAATTAAAGATAAGATAAAATGAGCACAAATGAGGATTCAGTGCAGTTTAATTCTGTGCAAACGATTTCAAAGTCCCTTTTAAGTAATGGATACCAGCTGTGCCTTGAAATGAACCCATTTCCCTCTTCCTCGTATCTCATCACTTCGTATGCATTTTGAAAATTTTCTCTCTTCTCTGTATGTAACGAACTCCTCTCTTACCCTCGAGTAATTGTAACCGTTGGCTTACGAAACCTCCTACCTGACCCTACAGGTGTCATCGTCAAATTCCCAGGCTTTATCGACATCCAATGAGAGTGGATCGAGTGCAGTGGGCCGCAAAGTAGGACCCCCCGTCGAACGCTGGCTTGTAGGATCCCACGACGACGTAGGGCCTCCTGTTACGTATACTGAAGGTATACCGGAATATATATGCTCAGGATACATTCAGTATACGTCCAGGGGGTTTTACATGTTCACTGTTGAGAATCGATGTTTGCTGCTGCTGCCTCTACTGCTACTGCTGATTTTCGCTACTGCTTCTTTTTTTTGTTCAAAAAAATAAGAAAAATATAAAATGTATAACATTTTTCTCCTCTCTCGACGTATCGTGAAAAATGTTGATGAATGGTGTCCGCTTCTTCGATTTAAAAGGCTGACGCCGCGACACAAGTCTCCATTCCGCAGTCCAAGACACCGAGAGATGGACTGCGGAAGAAGCCTCCGATCACTCCCTCACTCCTTGGTTTGCTGTCAGTGGGCGGGACCAACGATTATCCGGGCACGCCATTTCGATCGCAGCACGGCCCTTTATTCGAAACTAATTCTCTCGCTTTCTCCTTTCCCTCCCGATACTACAACAACTGTTTTACAATCCCATAAAACCTGGTCGTCTTACCACTTACACATACATTGATACAACACGAATTTCGACTGTGCCACTGGTGGTTGTGTGCAACGTTGTGCAAACCCCGAAAGAAAGAAAGAAAGAAAGCAAGCTCCTCCTCTTTTTCATAAATTTCAACCTGCTTATGCACGTCTTCAACATAATTGTTTCCTTTCTTTATTTTTTTCTTAATTTATTAAGCGTGCTGCACAATTAAGAGACGAGGTTAAAGATTACTCGGTTTTCTACCTCATTTCCCCCAATTTCCCTATTTTTTCTTAAAATTTTTTTTAAAAAAAAATTAATAAAATTAACAATTTTGATATTAAAAAACTATGGCATTGTAAAAAATAATAAAGATTAACCGAAACTTGTATTTTCCCCCTTCCCTTTTCTGCTTTTTTTTTTTTTTTTTTTAAAAATGATGTAACATTTTATTATTTGCTTTTTTTATGGAGTGATATAACGAGATAATATCAAACTATAAATATTATTGCTTTTGCTTATGGCATGTTTTTGTTGTAATTTGGGATTTAATTTGGATGATGATAATTGTTTACTGTAAAAACTGCAATTAAAAATTAGAAAATAGAATTAATTACTAAAATAAAAAAAAATAATAAAAAATTATTTTAAAACAAAAGAGAAAAAAAAATATGAAAAGAAAATTGCTCAATGTCACCAAACTCCTGTTGTTGTTGTTTGCAGCTTGATGTTTGTTGTTATTGCCTCGATCTGAAATATTAAACAAAAAAAAAAACATTGTTTAGAAAATAATCACTAACAATATTTATAAATATCAATAACAATTTCAATTCAATGTATGTATTGTAATATATTTCTAACAACACACTAATTTTCCTTCCGCTTATTTTTTTTATATAATTTATTAATCTCGCCATTAAAAATCATTTTTTCGAGTTTCTCTTTTCCAAGGCAGCTGGATAGATGACATCAACCAATATGGCGCTCCATTCCTAACAATTTTTTTTTTACTAAATGAGTGTGACTCACGATATAAAACCCGAAGAACGAAAATTTTGAAAATATTTTATCGTAATTTAATTCTCCAAACAAACTGCCCATACCTTTATTTTTCACGAGGTAATAACTATTGGCACGAGTCGTTTGATGATTTTCGAATTGATGGCATAAAAAACAAAATGTGCATTGAAAACTATCCCTCTCCCTCTCTTACGTCATAGGAATATATAGACCCCCTTACAAACACGGTGAAAACCCCGTAGCAGGGTGTAAAGCTTAAAAAAAAAAAGGGGGATATTTTTGTCGAGGAAATTGGCGAAAATAGTGATTGGGGGCTAGGCCAGGCTGAGCTGAGAATATAACCAGTTATCAGCAATGCACCTTCAATTACGACCGATTACCTCATCGTTTACTAGTCAGTGTAACGCTTGAGAAACTCTTTGTGGCCAACATAAACGACCAATAAAGCCCGAAATGGCGGCCTCTAAAATTTTCGTCAATGAGGGAGTTCAACCCCTTTGGATCCACTCCACCGTCACATGAAATGTATTCACGGCACAGAGGAAAACCCATCCGAACGGATAAGCCACCTACTGCGAAGGGAAAAGCCCTCGATTTTATCCTTTTTTGTCCCTCTTACATAAAAAGGGAAAAAAGAAGGAAAGGAGGTCTGTCTTTTTAGCTAGTCGAATAGCACCAATATGGCGGTGCCACTGAAGAATTTGGGTAAGTTGATCCTGAAGAAATGAGGCTAGGGGGAAGAAGAAGAAGACGTGAAAGGAACTTAAAACACTGGTCGTGTGCATAGCGCTATAAAAGAAGAAGTGACCTTACAATTTTCTAACATTTTTTTTTTCTTCTCTTCTTTCGAGACACTGCGGGGGTGGCTTTTGGGAAGGACATTTGGTATGGGGGGAGTGTAAATAGCGAGAAGACGACATAGGGACGAATAAATAGAGCGGCGTCTTTGCAATTCTTCTTAGAATTGGCCCTTTCTTTTGTCTTCTCTTCTTACATTCAATTGGGTTGGTTTGGTGGGGATTGTATCGACAAGAGTGATACAATTTAGGTTTTAGGGGGTGTTCTCGAATGACAAGTGTAGTTTTATTTTTACTTTCTCAACCGTATCTCGGATCAATTGATGTGTACTTTTGTTTAATTGGTCATTGAACCTCCGGTATTTATTGATTTCCGTTTTCTTTTATATATTTTTTTTTTTAAATATATTTATGTACATAAAAGATTTTATGTCGAGGATAACGAAGCGTGATGAGTAAATTAGAAAATGTTTAGAATTTACTGCGATGATTAATATTATTATTATCATAGTAACTATTATTATTTTTTTGCCTCTTGATCGTAATTATGATTTGAATAAGGAAAACGAGGAAAAAAAAGTTTTGAATCGAGGACGTAATATTCATAGGATCGAAAAGAGGGGAAAATAAAATATGTTAAACATATGGGCATCTATGTTCATATTATTAATAAATTAAAATATATTTGTGGTGATCTATGTCGTCGATCGAGAATAATAAATGAGAATAGTTATAGTTATTGTTTTCGAAAAACAGAGAGTTACAATTAGGAGTAAAATGTTGAAAATTTTGTTGTAAAAGTAGAGTATTTTGTAGTCGAAACCTGTTTATCTCTCTCTTTTCTCTCTCTCCCCGCTATAATGGGTAAAGCGGTTGGAAAGAGAAACCCCCCGACTGCACATATATAGGCTGGAGAGCTCGATACATTTAAGCCGGAAAAAAGCGATTGGAATCGTCTTTAATGGGCTGTTAAACGTAGCCAGCGTTCATTTCGAAACATCTGGTCGTTAGTGTAAAGCTCACCTTTCCATTTGTGCTTACCTTTTGTATGTTTCGGATGGGGAGTGCTGCGTCGAGTCAAGATGGCTTCCAGAGCTGTGCTTGTGGCGCGGCTGAGTCCGCCGCAATGGCTGGCGCGCTGCATTGATCCGGTGCGGAGCCGTCTCATGGCGGATGATGGGTTTTCGTCACGTGGTCTGCGCTTTGTTCGCCTCGTGCCGCGTTGGCGCCCCCAGCTGCCTGCTGCCTGCCGCTCGCTGCCACATCTCGCTCTTTGAGCGATCGACCCAGTGCAATGGCGGTCGGTATTGTGAGCCTAGTCGGGGGTAAGGGAACTGTTAGAGTCGTGAGCTGACTTCTCGGGAGCCGTGGGCGAAAGGGGGCAGCAGAAAAAAAAAACAAAAAAACCTGACAGACGAGTTGCATGGGCGGAGAGGTTTGGTTGGTCGCTCGTTCGCTCGCTCGGCTGTTGGACGAGGAGCGTCGTGTGCGTGTGTGCGCGGATCGCAAGGAGAGTCCCCTCTTATGCAGGAAGTGTGTGTCGGCGGTGGTAATATATACCCATTTTTAGCACCGTCGAGCTCGTAATTTTGACATTTATTCCCGGTGATAGACAATAAATTGTAAATGGGACTGAGGAGGCGGGTTAAAGCCATTTAATTTAAAATCGACGAATATTTGCGAAACATAAGCACTTAAACTATTTATTTGTAGCTGGTTAAAGGAAAGGCTGGAAGCTGCTCTTCACGCAGCCAATCAATAAAAAGAGGTCGGCATTTGTAACTCCTTCGTCACAAGAAAATAACTCCTCGGGCGAAGAAATAAGAAAGAAGTGCTCGCTCGTAAAGTGGAACGCCAAGGTGAACCAAAGTGCACGCCAACAATTCCCCTATAATCTTTCACTACGGCAAAAAGAAAAACCTGTCGACTCGATTGATAACCTATTTTACACACTTTTTTTTTTCCTTTCTTCCTATTCCTCGAATCACGTGAATGGATAATTAGATTTATGCAACAGGTAGTTAGTCAGTTCGTCGTCTGCTTTAATCGACTTTGTTTTAATAATAAATAAATTTGCCAAGGGTTTTTAACTTTTTTAAAATTTATTTATTTTAATTTTTTTTTTATCACTTTTTAAATTAGGGGGACGGTAATAAAGTCATATATACCACCAAAGTTGTTTGTGGTTTGTCTTGCTTTACACAACGACAAGTGATTGCATTACGAACTTCTTTAAGGAGTTATAACTTGAATTTAATGGCACTCTAATGGCCGTCTTTTATTGCACACGAGAATTTCCCGGTGTTTGTTGTTGCAATTTTTAAACGGTAGCAACTAGTTTTGAGTGACAGAAGAAATGAACTGCCCTATCGGTCAGAGTGATTCATGTTTATTTTGCAACAACTAGCAAATAAAATTAAAATAATTTTTTTTTTTAAACCAAAGGAAAATCATCTAATTTATGGACCAAAAAAAAATGCAGTAAAACTCTTAATGGCACAATCACCACAGTAATAAACACTCAAAAAAAGAAGAGAGAAAAAACATTTCACATATTACGAGTGGAATACTATTTGTTTTTATTGGATTTCTAACACTTCTTACTTTTTATATCTGCAAACACGATTATGTCACTAATGTTTTTGTTTTTGTTTAACCTATGCTCATAATTGTTGGGAAATTTATTGTCGTTGCGTGTCAAGGTGGTATATAGTAGTTTTGTATTTTTTTTCTCTCTCTTGCTTTTTTCTTTTCCCTTTTTCCTGTAATATATTCAATCCACAGTTTATATGTTTTGGTAATCTTCAGTGGACGAATTACATTGCACTTGGTAACGTGTGAGCCTTGCACTTGTTTACCATGAGTGGGTAGTTTTTTTTTATGAGTATGTGTCACTGCCTATAGTTGTTGTTGGTTGGAAAAAGGTGCAACGGTTGAGACTAGAGCAGAGTAGAAGACTCCCATCTTCCAACTGCATCAGGTGGAACAAATGCATTTCCTTTTCTTTGAAATTGTCGGCCTGTGCCACACGAATAATAACGTGCTGTGTGGATATATAGGTACACGAGAGTAAATTGAGACCCAAGTTCACTGACGACGGTGCTGGGAGGAGGAGGCGAAGGGAAAAAAAATTCTATTGACTTTACTATCTAGATTTATTAGGGGGTTTGGAGTGAAAGAAAAAAAAATACTTCACTCGATGGGATTTTAAAGAAAAATGGAAAGGGGAAAAAAAAGTAAGTAAGAAAAGGGGTATGTGGGAAAGGAAGTAGAAAAAAAAAAGTTAAGACTCGTGTTCGGATGAGTGGAGAAAAGTAGAAGATGCAATTTCTTTCTCGAGCTATCGATGTTCACTCGTGATTCCGGGGTAAAGGAAAGAAAATGGGATTTGTCTTTTCTCTTTCATCAGGCAAAGAGCACCTGATGCAGTTCTGAAGTCGACGCGTGTATTACATTGACCATCAGGTGTGGGCAGTGGGATGAAGTTGGTTGCTGCTCCTCGTCCCTTTTTTACCTGGTTGAACGAGGACTATTGACATGAAGGGCTAAAATCACCAGTACGCTTTGTTATTATTCTAGTCCAATTCCTTGCCCTCAGGTGGAGGGCTATTCCCTCGGTTCCATCCTATTACCCATTCTGTGGTTATTAGGTGTGAAAGTAGAAACGAGAAAGCAAAATCCATTTTGTGTTGCATCTAATTTTCGGTAAAAGAACAAACATACAATAAATATGGATGACTGCAATAAATATGGCTGCTGCTGACTCAAACTTGTGCATCATTTCTCTTTTTATATTATTATTATTTTTATATAAATAAATTTCATAGGTCGATTATACACGTATTTTTTCCGACCCCGAGAGAATAAATTGCATTTGGGTGTTTACGTTTATTTTCTTAAAATTGATATTCGAGGGATATTTGCACCTGCTGTTAATTTTCTCTGGTGTGCTGTCAGGTGTGGTTTCAACGTGACCACGGTTTTGGCGCCATCCTGTGGCAAAGTTCTTTGTTAAATGTATTTGCATAGGGGAAATGGGGTGTGGGGAGTCTACTCGAAGGTGGTAACAATGGCAACAGAGTTTATTTTTTTTCCTATTTATTTTAATTCTTTTTGAAACGAAGCGGCTAATCAAGAAAAAGTTTTTATGTCTATTGCATGCTCGAAACTACCTGTTTATCTCAGTTTTATTTCCGGCTACTGCAAGTCCGTACCATTTGGTTTAGACAAGTCAAACGTACATAAAGATTAGATGCAATATTTTTTTTTACGATCTTTCTTAATGCGGCGGCGAAAGAGAAAGAGAAAAAAAAAAGTTTTAGTGGCTGCTGCTGCTCGAAACTGGAATATCACACTGGAATATAAGCCCTTGGGTCTTTGGTAGATTCGGCTTGAAGCTCATCCCAGTTTGGAATGGGGAAGGGGCCTACAGGGGTCAAAATCATCTCCCACAACAACTATAACAGTTTACGCGTTATTCGAGAGAAAACACGCTTTTACACATCCAGGAGTATGAAGTGTAACCTGCTTCCCCTTTGCGCAGCAATTTGGAATTTATTCTAAATTGGCTTATATTCTTAATCTGCTTATCTGCAATCTGAAAACTGAAATCTCGCCAAATAGTTAGGAGGATTATGTAGACAGCCAATGCGAGTCAAGTGCTGGTGTTAGGCGAGGGGTAGCGGAAGTACCAACAGACGAGGGAAGAAAATGAAGCGAAGCTAGCCCGGTATTGCTGGGGCTTAGCTGTAATATAATATGAAGCTATAGAGTAGAGAGATGGATCCGTGACAATATTGCTCACTACAAATGGAGGAGGAGGCCACCTCTAGTTTAATACCGGTGGTGTCACGAGGTGAGCTTAGTGGGAGTCAAAGAGTTTATCTACCACTCCTTTCGACGCCCGCCTCCCGGAGCAGCGCATGTTTGTTTATTTATTGCCATTTTTATTATTATTATAATACTTTTAATCAAATTCCATGTTCGGAGGAGAAAAGATCAAATTGATTGAGTCGAGATATACACGTGTTACTTTCCCACTTCCTATATATTCAATTATTAAAAAATCAAATAGGATGTTAGTTTATTATTTTTATTTTTTTTTTAGATATATATTTCCTTCTTTTTGACAAAATTTTTTATTTGGGTGTGGGAGGAATAAAAAAATGTAAAAAATTCTATTTTTGATGTCTGTATTTGATTTTTGCATAAAAGAGTTTATGTATTTCCTTTTTAGCTGTATAGTGCTGAGTCTTCAGATACTCCTAGTGTTATTTTTTTTATTTTTTCTCTTTTTGGTTCTTATCGGATTTTCTTCCATTTGTCAAAGTTTTAAACTATTGTTTTCATCTCTAAGACCCTTTTTTTTTTTCTCTTTTGTTTTTTATTCTCTTTTGGCAAACACTACCTTCCAAACAACGAGTCAGTCTAAAAAAAAAATAAAGTTGGGACAAAAAATGTAAATTATCACTAAGAAAACAAAAAACAAAATAATAAAAATTTTTTTTTCATTTTTTAACTGGAAAAAAAAATATATATTTAAAAAAAAATTGGTTGCATGGGAGGTCGGAGTGTGTTACACGAGTGTAAAAATTGCTACCAGATGTTATTAATCCAGGATGGTGAAAAACTGATAAGTGGTCAAAAAGACGAATTTATGTGAAATAAAGGAAATGATAAGGACGAGATATGGCAATTGGAACCTTATGGCGACCGAGTTGGGGAAAAATTAAAAATATTTGGATTACGTTTCAAATGTCTCAAGAGGTTTTAATCAATGAGAGTATTCATCCCATTTTCTGATGAATGATATTTTAGGGCGAAAAAATTGTTAAAACTGGAGGAAAAAAAAGTTGTGTTTAATTTAAGTTTACTATAGTTTTGGGTAAAGTTTTACTATATATATTTAAATTTTTTTTAAAAACATAAATAAGAGAACTGCTGTTTTCTTGCAAAAACACTTAACGACTCTTCCATGTGCGAACTGGGTATTTATACAGTAAATGGAAGAAGCAAAAAAAAAAAAAATATTACAAAATCGATTGTCTGCAAGGTTAGCATCTTCCACGTAGCCGCGAGATGTGGCGATTGCATTGCCTTCACTCGAAAAACACGTTTTTATATTAAAACTAGATTGCATTAAATATAGTTTAAAATATTATTAAACAATAAATTATTATGGGCCGGGTGCCGGTTGGAAGTAGGTTTAGTGCTTTTTTATGGGTTAGAAGGGTGAATATAAGACTCGATACTGGCACTTGATGATTTCGTTCAATCTTAGTCGACTGTTCCGACACACAAAAAGTACGTATCAGGCTTCTGCGCGTTTTTTTTTTTGTCACACGTAAACAATGTTGAATTACGAGATTTAATTTGGGCTGCCAATTTTTTTTTTTTTTTAGGGTGGGGGATTGTTGTTGTTGTTTTGTGTGGAAACGCTCGAAAAGGATGTATACCATCATCGTCGTCCCCCCCAAGTGAGTCTGAACAAATATCTATATTTCTGTCAGAGGACAGTTCGTGACACCTGCTCACATTTTCTCGGAGGGCAGTAGTGGCTGGCAAGACAAGCCAAGCCAAAAAAAATAGTGATCGTGTCTCATTTCAAAAGTTGGAAAGGCCTTTGGTTTTTGGAGGAGAAGGAGAAGGAGAAGGAGAAGGGGACTTGGGGATGCAACGGATGTTGAATTTCAGTCTTCGTCAGAAACCCCAGGGGGAGAAGATAGGGGAGGGATGAGGAGTAATTCACTCCAATTGGAAACAAGCCCTGAAGAAAGTGCTGCTCAGGTCTGCGATTTGTGGGGAGGATTCCGTATTGCGGCACCCTAGCTCCGCCCACATGTCAATCAGGCCAAGAAAACTCGAGCCAATTTGGCGTATTAAACATCTAGGGGGTTTCATGTTCACCCGAGTGAAAAAGAAAAATTTCCTAGCCAACATTGCACCCAAGATCACAGGTGCTAGTCCTCACTATGCATGAGGTGCTTATTTTGCAAATACCCTTGCGAGAGTCCAAGGGTGTCAACAGACTCATTTGATGGGGTGAAAAAAACCCACCCCTCCCCTTCCCCCCCCCCCTCGTGGGTGTTTATGTGCTCGTGGCGGTGAGAGATCTATGAAAGTACTTCTTGAAATGTCCAACAGGCGGCTCCACCTAGAAGAATAGCACATCCGCTCTCCTCCTCGCACTCTATGTTATATATACACGCATGCATTGATTGCTATATGTGTGTGTTTAAAGTGCAACGAGACCAATTTTGTCATTTTGCACACAACATCCGAATATGTAGCAAATTTGTTGCCATCACTTGTAAATGGAAAGATTAACTTAATATGATGGTGCAAATGGAAACAAGTGCTGTGTAAATCTAAGCCAGTACTTCAGGGATTTGGATATCACCGTTTCTCGTTAATTAACTGGTGAGGGAATTAAAAGGAAAAATATATCTTGCCCCCTGACTCATTCTGATTAAGTCTGTTTGCTCCCATCCCAGTTCCACATACACAATATATGCAAATTGCAATTTTTTTTTTTGCATGCATAAACATGTAGGTATGGTAATTCCCAACAGGTGCCAACCCTCTTCCCTCATTCTCATGGCTGCAATTCGCTTCCCCATTTCCTCATTTCCATTTTTCATCTTCTAAAAGTTGATGCATTTAATATAATTTTTTATTTTACATGCACGTATATATATATTTTTTTATTTTCCTTTTACTTTATATAGCCCTTCCTATTCATTAATCACGACTCGAGATAGGTGATCAGCAGATTCAAGTGGCATCTGAAGCCAGAAGAGTATCGATACTAATTATAGCAAAACATTATGCTCAATTTTTTTTTCTAAAAATTAAAAAAAAATTCTTATCTTTACACATTCAGCACCGTGGGAATATGGCCCTTTTTATCTTAATGTTTACTCAAACTTGGCCCTACTATAAAATTAGTGAGGGTTTAAAAATGATTTTTTTTTTCCTTTCTTAACAATTCTTTTCACTTTACGCGCCTTTTGCCTTCCCTGCAATGCATTAGTGCGTTGCGTGAAGCGCGCCCTCCAATATTTACTTGTATTTTTTAGTTTCACTTAGGGAAAAAAGAATGGATAAAGCAAGTGAGTATTTATAGCCATAAATCAATGGGAAAGGGGGGGTGCCTATAAGGCAGTTGATGAAATATAAATGGGAATCCAAACAGAGTATGTCCTATACACTTAGATTTTGTGAGGATACTTCTTGCACTATTGCAGTTCCCCTTCCATTTGACCCTTGAGATTTAATAATGTTGATGTATAGGGCCACGCAAAGAAACCACGTCGTAAAATAAGTTTGCTTCCTTTTACGACAAGGGAAGTTTCCACAGATCTTCTTATTGCAACTTTTTTTTCCCCTTTTCCTCTTGTCTTTGACACGCAACAAAGGTAGGTCCAAAGGGATTTAGGTTGAGAAAAAAAAAATGTTAAATTTTGCACACCTGATGTTTGATGTAATTCTGATTAATGGATGCGTAGGTTGGAGTTTCAGCTTGAAATAGTAACGCCGTATAATTGCATTAGTTCTTTATAGAATTGACTGGAGCGAGGGCATATTAAGTCAAGCCTGTATATAAAATGGATAAAGTGATGTATTATTAAATGAAGAGATTCAGGAGTTGCACACAAAGCCTCTCCATAAGTTATGCACTCGGCTGGGGCTGTTTCTTCAGGGAGATATTAAAAGAGATTTCGGTTTTAAGGAATATCAAACTTAATTTACGGCTGATTTTTAAGGAGTAAATTTTTATTTTTAATTTTTATTTTTTTTTTTCTTGTGTGGGGGGAAATTGTGTGGTGAATGAAGGAATACGGTATATAAGATGGGTGTAAAATAATTGGTATTTTCTTTGAGTAAGAGATGACAGTATTTGGTAATTTATGAGGATAAATCTCTTTTGGGGTGTTCGGATGGAAAAAGTTCACGCTCAATCGAATTTTCTTGCTGGGTTTTCAAATGAGAAAAATTGTGCTGCGTGCAATGTGGATATAAAATTCCTCGAAATGTAAAAGTTGGGTTTTACAAGAAAAGGTGATTAGAGAGAAGAAGGGACGAAGAAAAGCAGATATCGCAAAAATTATCACTTTTTCTTTTTCTTCGTCCTCTTTCCTCTTTACTTTTTAAATTTTTTTCTTTCTTTCTTTCATCTTGTTTCACTTCTGTATGGAAATAATTCCATCAAGGATGATTTCCCCCCTCCTCCTCCCTCTCTTCTCATTTTTTTCCCTTTTCCCCTTCCTTGGTCGATAGATTGGATTATCACAAAGAGGGATTTTCAATATGTAAACATTAAAAAAATGCACACTCATCGTGCTAAAGAAAAAGGCAGTTTCCAACATGGAGAAAGTTTTTTTTTTTTTTTTTTCTTTTCCCTCATCTATATACACGCTGAAGTAAGCCTGGTGTAGACATATTACCAGATTTGCATAAATTGCAATCACAGAAATTTTCTCGAGAAAGCACGAGAAGTGGCACGTGCAATCATAACTTGCGAGATCTCATATACGGCGCAGCAGCTTTTGCCGTCATCATAACTTGTTGCGATATTACACAGGTTCCTAATGTAACTGCAATTGCTTGATATGGAATTATTTTTCATGTCTAATTGCCTCTTGTTTCATTTTCGCGTGCATCAACAATAATTTGGTATTTTAGCTACAAAGAATTAAGAAAAGGGAAAATCTAACCTAAGTGAAAACAGTGCAGTTGAAATTTCTGCTGCACGATAACGATTCTTGTAATGCATTCAGACAAACAGAGCTGTTGGTAGAAGGGACTTATCGCTGCTCTTTATCTGAAATTAGCTTTTCTTTCAGACAAAGTTTCCCAAAAATGGTCCTTCTTTAACGAGGCGTATTTACTATCATCATCAAGAACCCTAGGACTGTCGTTCTAACTCATCCGTGCATAGAAAACTACACATCATTCGTTCACTCGATTTAGTCATTGTTAGTGTTCCTCTGGAGTGTAATGAAACTAACAAAAAAAATACGTGTATTAAATGGGAAATTCTCTAGATTGCTATGGAATTAGAGTTATGTATATTTACTAAAGTGTTGCTAAAATGTTTTTCAGAAGGAAAAAAAAAATTTCTTGCAAAAAAAAAAAAAAAAATTTTAAAAATGGGATTTTGTAAATTTCCATGGCCTTGAATTTGTTTGCAGCGGGAATTTGGCAAGTCGACAGTGTTTTTTGACAAGTTGGATTTTAGCTAATTACAATTCTTCTTTCGAAATTAACTTTAGGACATACGAATCGCCTACTTGATGATTCGCATACTAATTAATTAAAGTCGAAATGAGACCAATGTCCAGCAGTGGCAGCAGGGTAGTACGTACGAATTGGGTTGAATATACCTTAAGGTCTTTAATTCAGGTTCATGAGAAATTTGAATTATATTCTTGCGGATATGTATTTTTTTGTTGTTGCTAAATTAAGACTTTTTAAAAGATTCTTAACCATTTGATTGAAAGGGCCGAGCAAAAAGTGGCATTGCTGCAAGTTGTGGTTCGAATCAGAGTGTGCAAGCGTGCTATAAATTATTTTATATATTTTTTTTATAATTTATTTTTTGAAACTCAGTGTATACAAACACAGCCCCTAATGCGTTCTAATTGCAATATTTCAGTAACTGATTAATTCATACAACTTTTTTGTACTTAGAAACTTTTGAAACTTTTCCTTGCGATAATTTTATGCCGATTTATCCATTTCGTTGATTAGTTTTGCAATAAAAAATTAATACCAGGGGTTTAAAAACTTATTGACAAATTATAAATGTATTTGCTAATGATTAGACTTAATTTAATTTAATTTTTTGATGAAGTTTGAACAGTTTGCAGTAAAATTTGTGAAAAGAATACAATCTACTCGATCTTTATGGCTACCGAATATAAAATGACCAGTAGAAATACCAACTGAGCCTTTTTAAACAGTTTTTCCCCATACTCTCAAAATTGTTGCAATTTCCCATAGATTTGTAAGTCGGTTATTTGTCGTAATACTCGAGTTTAATGTAGGTCCAGACCAACAGTTGTATTTAATTTAATTATAAAAGTTAGATAATTGACTTACTTCTCTTAAATGTGACACAATAAATGCTTGAAGTAGCCGTTTCTAACATTTATTGCGATACATTTCAGTGAATAAGTTCCCTTACTTGGACAGTTTGCTATTGAATGTCCTTACTATGTCGTCTAGTCCCCGTATTATGTTCCATCGTTCTAATTTGTATGAATTTCATCTTATAATGCTGCAGGATATGAATGGGTTTAAGTTAATTCTCATCAGTTGACATCATCCATTGCAACAAAAATGTCCAGTGAAACTTAGCGTTTAATTTTGTTTTCACGCTTCTGATGTTTGTGTTTACATTTTTATAATTTAAAACTCAATTAAGAGTTTTTTAAAAATCATTTCCTACATCGGAATTACCTACTTAACATTTTATTTGATGTAAAGTTTAGTGTAAATAGCACTTTTTCGAGTTATTTTAATGAATTCTTGATTTTTTTGATTCATTTGTTTACTTTTCGACTTAATTTAGGCAATTTACAACCGATTTACTCATCAAAATTCAGGTTTAAACCCATCGTTTGATTTTGTTACGAATAAACTGATCTACGTAACGACATCTCACTTCTCAATTGAGTTTAGTTGAATCTTGTGGACTTGAGTACATTTATTTGTCACTTAACTTATTAGGCTACTAACAGGTTTGAATATCATCTGGGGAATTTTTAATACCGCATAAAACTTCTCTACAGGTGTAATTGTTTGTAACTTAAAATTAAATCTTTGCCTTATTCAACTCCATGCTCTGACACTTCTTACAACAAACTCGTGAAATTGCATCGTCAAAACTTTGATTTTGTTTTGAGTATGGACATTAATTTTATTCATTCAAAAATTGAATAAATTCATCTACCAGCTAGAAAATTAATAATAAAATAAGAGTTTAGAGGTTTAAACATTCAAATATTGAAACAAAGTTGAGTTTTAGTTGAATTTTGAATTTTTAGACGTCACTTAATCTCGTTAACATTGATTTTAATGAGAATAAGTGACGTCTAACCTTCAAAACTAATCTTTATTTTAATATTTGAAATTAACTCATTGAAAATACAGTAGCTGCATTCAAATAATAAAACGAAATTGTGGTTTAGTTGTATTTTGAGGTTTAGACGACACTTATTCTCATTAAACTGAGAATTAATAACAAGTGACGTCTAAAAATTCTCTACAGGTGTACTTGTTTGTAACTGAAAATTAAATCTTTGCCTTAGTCACTATGATCTGGCACTTATAGCAAACTCGTAAAATTGCATCGTCTAAACTTTGATTTTGTTTTGAGTATGGACATTAATTTTATTCAAAAATAGAGTGAATTCATCTACCAGCAATAAAATTAATAATACAATAGAATAAATTCATCTACAAGCAAGAAAACTAATAATAAAATAAGAATTTAGAGGTTTAAACATTCAAATATTAAATCAAATTTGAGTTTTAGTTGCGTTTTGAATTTTAGACACCACTAATTCTCATTAAAATACATTTTGATAAGAATAAGTAATGTCTACTTAACCAAACTTCATTTTAATATTTGAATGCAGCTGCTCACTTATTCTCATTGAAATTAATTCATTTGAAAATACAGTAGCTGCATTCAAAAACTAAGACAAATTTGTGTTTTAGACGTCACTTACTCTCATTAAACTGAGAATTAGTGAGAATAACTAGCTGCATTCAAAAACTAAAACAAATTCGTGTTTTAGTTGTGTTTTGTGTTTTAGACGTCACTTACTCTCATTA
>JAQFZO010000534.1:0-23494 GCA_034695885.1 Geophilus flavus
TTGCAAAAAATAAATTTCATTATATAGAAATTAGACTCTAATAGAGCATATTTTGAGCATATTTCTTCAATTTTTAGGGCATATTTGCATGCATATTTTGGTGTTTTAAAGAGCATGAACTTCCGTGCCCTAATAATGAAGAACACAACATAAAATTTTATACCAGAATTAAATATCAACGTTTGTGTATTGAATAATACATGAGATTAATATTTACAAAATTCCATTCAACCAGCATCGGTGATCTTTCGGTTCGATTCCAACCGATTAAAATTCGAGACACAAGGACCAACGTTCAGTGAGCCACCGATCGCTTCCAATTCTATATTAAAACATACATCATTGAATTTTTATTGATCCAAATTAATTCCCTGCTGTGTCCTGATAGTGAAAAACAGCTAAGGCGCTTTGCCTTCGGGGGAATTAGGGTGTCAGTCGATGAAACAAAAAATAAAAAATACATTTTTCTATTCATTCTTTTTTCTTTAAAAGATATAAAACATTAAAAAATGCAACTGGGACTTCAGTTTTAATGTATTTCAAACACTTGAGACTCAGTTCAGACAAAAAGTGCCGAAGTTTAAATTTAAAATGGAAGTAGCTGATAAATAATGCCATAGCTCCATACATGGGTGCAAAATGGAAAGGAAAGGAAAGGGAAAAAAGAGTGACTAGTTGAAATTTGACATTATTTCTTTTCTCAAAAAGTCAGCAGACAACTGAAGATGGAAAAGGATGAGGATGAGGAGGAGGATGAGTTCGTTTGCGCATTGGAAAAGTGCAAATCTCAGTTTGCCACCAGTGGTCGTGACTTTGAATATCTCAGAATCCTCTTTGCAGCAAAACGCATTATGGGATATTCCATATATTCTTTTTTTTTCTTTCTTTTTCTACCTGTGGGGATTGAGGACTGAAATTGTCATTTTCTGGTGAGAAAATGAAAAGTAACTCGAAAAAGAATAAAATATATGTCCGTGTTTCTTCGAATACAGTTAACAATTATTTTTAATTTATTAATCCTATACTTCGGTATTAGAAAGAAAAGTAAGGAAACAACCAGCCATGTTAAGCAGGTTGACTGATGCCTGTAAAGATTCCCACTAAAATTTGTCACTAGATGGCGCTGCAATCTGTAGGCTCATACTGAATTGTTTCGAAAAAATAAACCACTCAAAATGGCTAACTAATAAAAATAAATGTGTTTAAAGCCATGTTTGATGTTTATTTATGGGTTAAACTGAGAAAACTGAAAGAAAATAATTAAAGGAAGGAGGGAAGTTTTTGTCATGGGTGTACAACAAAACCTCGATAAGCTTACATAATTCAAACTGCATGCTTGCCTTTGCCATAGGGGTAAAAAATGTAACAGTGTATTCATTGCCCAGTACCAAACATTCAACTGCAACAGACCAATTAAAATCTTGACTCCAAGATATACTGTAGTAATTAAAACTGTACCTCTATAAAATAAATAATTCAAATTTTCACTTCCAGGATTAATTTCGCTTCAAAGTTATATTTTATTGACAACAAAAGCTGACCCTATGTCTGGGCATAAAGCCTAATCCAGAATTTTATGAGTAATTATAGAAAGACATGAACCATAACTTTAGTTATCGGTTTGACCTATCTTATAGCCATTTTGTTTCAAGGGTGCAAACTGCAAACAAGCATATTTCCATTCACAGCAAGAGTAGTTGCATACTAGAATAGAACTGTCATTTGGCTAGAGTCTTATGCCCTACAGCATGATTCTTGCTGTATTTGCATTTACATCCCAAAGCATAGTTTACACGCGTGCATCATCACTTGCGATTTTAACCTTTTACTTTCTCAATCCCCTTAAATGTGTGTAAGCAAACAATTAGTTTACAAAAAATAATTATTTATAATTAAATTGGTTACATAACATTCTACCATAATAACAAGACATGATTACTAATTTTCAACAATTTATAAAGTAAATATAAAAGAGCGTATCTTATAACCACTGCAATGTCCATCTGCTTTCACCACTGTTCTCTCCCATTGTTAACTCGTCACCAATATCAAATTTATTCTTCAGATATCACAATCAAAAATAATTACATTTTTTATGGCATCAAAACTCAACATCTGAATATTTCTCGCACTAAAGATTCATCCGAATCATCCGGAGTCAAACGATAACCTTTCATTACAATCAAATCCCCATTCACCATCATCCCATCATCCCAACCACACCACACCATTCATCCTTTAATAACATTTTTTTTTACAACTTCTCAAGACTAAGCACTAAGAAAAAAAAAACCCAATTGGTAATCCACATTGGCACAAGTTAAAATCATGGGAAAGTTGTGTTAACACATCGTTAAGAATGGTCCCCAGTTTTATGCCACGTCATAAAAATTTCCATTCCTTCTCTCTCTCTCTCTTTTGCACCCACCATACAAATGCCATCAGCTGCCTATAACCCTGGTGGTGGAGAAATAAAAAAAAAATGTGTGTTAATTTTTATTACCTTAACATTTGTGTGTGGGTTGATCTGCTTGAAGGAAATCAATTGCTGGCAGAATTGTAAAGTAAGTTTAAATTAAAGAAAGAATAAAAAAAGAAGGTTGAAAAGAGTGTATCGAAAATCAATGGAAGTTGTTTTCTTATTGATGGTAACATCTGTACTTTATTCATATTTTACTAGACGAGAAAAGATCTGTAAGATTTGCAATCAAGAATGCATTGAATTTTTAAACTAGAATGCTTTCATCCATTCTTAGCTGCATTTTCTTGTTTGAAAATTTATTTTATTCTGGATGAATAAAACAGATTTCAGAGGAAAAGTTTATTTTCTACAGTGTCTTTTTTTATTATTTTATTATTTTATTTTTTTATTTTTGGTTAGGGATGAAGGGAATGAAAGATGGTGTTTGTTTTTTGGGTGAAGGTTTGTTTGTGTTAGTTAAAGGTTGGGTTAAATTATAGTTTTTTTTGGAGATTATGGGTTTAGGGATGATTTGCGAAGGGATGCCATCGAAGAGGTTTTGCCTTGGGTTTTGCTACAGTGATTGCGAAAGGTGGTTATGACGTCATAATCATTTTTTGGCGTAGTTCTTTCCACGCATCAGTACACAACTTGTCATTTTTATAATCCAAATTTTTCTTGTCGTATAAACATGGATTTTTATGAATATCTTCCAGGAATTTTTTAACGGCACTGTCTGACCACCTAGCCGCCATTTTTGCTCCTAGTCCCTCTTCATTTTTAGGGTCATGTGGTCAAAAACTGCAACGTGATTGGTTGCGATTTCAAATTGCTTTGAAAAAATACAAATACAAATTGCGCCTAGTTTGTCTACATCATTAGGAAACTTTTTTTTTTTGGATTTTTGATTTTCCCATTTTGGCAATAAAATGTTTGATTTTGCTGAATACATAATTCGTACAACAGTGTTTTCCAATTTTTTTTAGGAGATGGGGGGGAATTCTTATTTGCAAAAACTTCTTTTTAACCTTCATGCAGTCGATATAAGCATTGTTGGGCCAATCTGGTCTCTGCGCACGTGCAATAACGCTGTATGTATGCATGCGGTCATTAAAATCTTCACCTTACTCAATGCTGGTCACATTTCAAATGCTAAGTTCCAAATATTGTCACTACACTATTGGCCACGGTAATATTTGAAGGAAGTTGATTTTTTGCTTTCCTACTGTGGAGGTTCATAGTAGATTAGGTTAGGACTCGGAGTGGGCAGCCAAATTAAATTGACAAATTTTGCTGCACATGAATACTTTATTTACTTTCTAAGTGTAATTAAAATTTTATATCATATCTTAGTAGATTTACAATTTGACTACCAGTATTCTAATATTTTCAAATTGTAAATTTGCTAAGCTGTAACACAAAATTTTAATTATCCTTAGAACGTAAATAAAGTATTCATACGCCGTACGTAGCATGTCCATATTTAATTTAGTGTTGGAACC
Source organism: Geophilus flavus (assembly GCA_034695885.1). Lineage (NCBI taxonomy): Eukaryota > Metazoa > Arthropoda > Chilopoda > Geophilomorpha > Geophilidae > Geophilus > Geophilus flavus. The sequence goes on from JAQFZO010000534.1 coordinate 3,964, forward strand.
ATTTTATATATTTATTCTATACAACATAATGGAACACAATTAACAAAATTCCACAAAAAATAAATTCCATTTCAGTCAAAAGAAAATTTCAGTTATTTTCAATTGTTACAGAGGAATGCTTCATTTTTTTTTATAGCTGCAATACATATTCGTTGATCTGAGATTTCTTTCTTGTCAGTGATACGTATCTCTTCGGTTTTTAAATCGATCTTATGAATGTTTTTCAAATGATTTTGCATTACTCCTGCAGCAGATCCTTTCACATTAATAATTTTTGTTTTGCACTTTATATGCAGTCTGCTTTAGATTCATGGAAATATTTCCAATAGAAAACCATTAGTTTCCTTTTTCAGTTTTCATTAAATAAAATCAGGATTTATTATTATTCTGATAAAAATGAATCCAAAACTCTAGTTACAGCAAGGAGTTGAATAGAGAAGGAATCTTTAGTAACAGGAAGCTCTGCCCAATTAAGCTTACTAGTTGCTGTCATTTTCATTTTGTTTTGAACATACCATGGTTAACAGTGGGTCACGCCATTCCACGGTGTATGCCAAAATCCAAATTTTGCCACTAGGACCAGACATAATTAAGTAATCATCACATTGTTAAGTTAGAGCACATTTTTATCCCAGTTATTAAGCCAAAGAGTACGGTATGCTTAAGGTGTGCTCCTTGGTCATACTTGTGGTCACCACTCACTGCTCACACAATTACATTGCCGCTCATGCAACTACATAGCCGCCATTTGCACACATGTTTATCCAAACGTAATTGTTGACTTCTACTTCCAAACGAATCAGCTGCTCCAAGCACATGAACTGGGCGCCGCCATCTTGTCCTTTAGTCAAACTTCACTGCCAAACGCAATCTCGTAACTTCACTGTATCGCATTTCGCTCACGACTTCGAATCAATCAAACGTCTTGTCTCTTGTTGTAAATAATAAAAAGACAACTAAAAACAACGACTTTCACTACTGCAGCTTAAGAACTACAACACGTCTGGTACAAATCAAAACGACCGAACTCTCTATCTATACAACTGGTCAATAAAAAGACAATCAAAAAACTCAGTCACACGTCATTCACTCGTCATCACTCAAACCATGACACAATCACTCCAAACTAAATTAATACTCAAAATCAACACAAGAGGGAGTCAATCAAACAATAAACTAAACTCGTCAAATTATACAAAGACAACCAAATAAAACCCAAAAAACAACAGTAATAAACTATATTCTGGGTGATTGACATATTTTACACAGCCATATGCTTACAACAATTATTAAATAATAAAATTGGTGGAAACATCCCATGATGCATCATAGATCCTAAGCCATTAGACTCACCACTCTGTAGACTCGTCATTCCACTTTTTCCCTCACAACTTTGTTACATAAGGCCCGGTGAAAATGAGCTCTTGTGCTGGTGCTTACGCATCACGCTTGAACTTTGCGCTTGGTTTAAGGAATAATTTCTGGATAGAAATTTTTTAATTTTTAATGGTAAACTCATGCACACTTAAAAAATAAAATGGACGTCCCTAGCACCGATCTAACGGTTTTGATTCAAGCTTACGCTTGAGCTTAAGCGCCCATTTACTCCAGGCCTTATGTTCTGGGGAATACAGTACACCTATGGTCAAAAAAATCTTCACTTTACCCTCCTATGCTGCCCAAGCTGCAACTGAGTAGTTTAACTTTCTGCCAGTAGGGACAAAGACAATGCTACTTTTACAAAGGGATAAAATTGTTACCCCCTGCAAAAATCCCCTGCACAAACCAACCCAATGGATCAAATCTGACCCCTTTGCAAAAGTAGCATGGTCTTTGGCCCTAGTGACAGAAAGTTGAACTACTCAGTTGTAGTTTGGGCAGCTCGAGGTAAAGTGAAGATTTTTATGGCCATATGTGTACAATATATCCAACTTAAGATATTTTTTTAAATTATAATTATTATGAATCTACAAAGTTTATTATAAAAAATGTTCTGTTCTGTGACCTTTAAGTGACATTTCCCATATCTCGATCAAGTTGCTGCAAATTTAATCTCTTCCTTTCAAACTTGTGCAGACGAGATTGCAAGTTATTGACCCAACAGTTTAGTGTTGCTGAGAGTTCTGTGAAGGATCAGTGATGTTTTTTATTTGCCTCGGTGTTCTAAATGAGTAAAAGGGAACTGTCGGTGTCTATCAGATCGGCCCACACGACAATATGCGATAAAGCGAATGGGAAATTTCGTGTTAAGTGACTTGTGTCGCTGTAGTTTCTAAGCAACCACACTCCGAAACACTTGTGTGTTTTATCTCACACACTCTTCTGTGTAAAAGCATTTCAAACCATTGGGTTTCCAACTAACATTCAAATATCTGATTGTGTCAACGGTTTCTACAAGGTCACAACACAAGGATAAAAATTCAACTTGGCCAATTCTCGAATAAAAGACGGAATAAAGTGTTTGTTCTTATTACACTCCTTCAATCATTCTTGTTGTTTAGGTAGGTAGATAATTAAATAAATTAACTAGATATTTATAAAACAAATACTAACTAAATGTAATTCAAAATTCTTCTTTTTCTCTTTTTTCCATTACAATCTAATTAATAATAGTGACAATCAACAATAAACAATAATTAATCACATAACAATCTATACCTAACAGAAGTATTATTTTTTCCTGTATGGATTTATGCCCATGCCCCATTTGAATTGAATTTGTGTTCCCCTTCTCGCCCTGAGGGCCGTAGCCTCCAGTGTGGCCCTTAGCATTTTTAACTTCTCCGATTTTTATTTTGTAATCCTTTGATAGTTCCTGTAGTTTTAGGCGTTCAGTTCTAATCTTTATGAATTTTTAATGTCCTTTGTAGTTTGGTTTGCTGCTCTTATTTTGTGCATTTTGGGTAATATGCAAGTAAGTTACATGCAAGCTTTTCATACACATACGTTTTCTTAATCTCATCGCTGTGCACATCACTAATACATATCAAAGTTGAAAATTTTCAACTGTTGATGTATACGTATACAACAAAAAACCCAAACTAATGGTATTTGGTGCCTAATGCCCACATCTGGCATATGTGCAGAGCATAAGAATGCACTACAATAAGGGTCACACTAGGCGAGTTCAGAAATGAATTTAAACATGTCCATTTCTGTTTGCACACGTGATATTAGACATGATTGGTGCAAACACATAGTTGCACATGTGTAAACAGAAATGCACATGTTTAAATTCATTTTTAAACTCGCCTAGTGTGTGCATGTGAACAAGGTATTATGCCTTGTTCACAGCGTTTTGACATGTGTTGTGGTGCGTTCTCGCGTATGTACAGTACGCGTGTTGAATGTGAACTTTTCCATCATGGACACACGTTGACGCGCATAGGACCAAAAATGCCATAGTTTTGTGCATTTTGACGAGTTGAAAATTTTCAACTTGGACACACATCAGAGCACATCAGATGCAAAAACATACATGATGTGAACAAGTTACTCCATCCTGCTCAAGCTCTTGAGTAGTTCAACTTTCTGCCACTAGGAACAAAGACCCTGCTACTTTTACAAAGGGGTTAGACTCCACCCTTGTGGCTGATTTGTGTAGGGAGTTTTTGCAGGGGACGAAAATATGACCCCTTTGTAAAAGTAGCATAGTCTTTTTTCCTAGTGGCAGAAAGTTGAACTACTCGGTTGCAGTTTCGGCAGCAAGGGGTAAAGTGAAGATTTTTATGGCCATAGGTGTACAGTAGTGCTTGCTGTGTATATGTGTTAACACAAGTGTAAACCTAACTTTAAGAATTTCAATTGAGCATCCCAGACACATGTTTTAGCTTTAAGTCTTTGCATATCATTTTAAAGGTAATACAAGGTAAAAAAAAAAAAAAAAACCAACCGTATCATTTCAAATAGCACCACTTAGACTGAAAATATGATTTTAAGTGACAAGCAGGAAAAAAATAAAAAAAGAAACCGACAACCATCAACCATCATTACACCCATCAACAGACGTCAATCAAACTTGTCACACACAAACCCCAACATCCTGAGATCGTATCAAAACCAAAACCTAAATCCAGAACCTAAGACCTACCAACACTTAAAGTCGCAATGTCTGGCAATGATAGTTTACCCACAATATAGCCCTACACATGTGTAATCATGGTCACATAAAATGTTGATGTTTATTTGATGCATTATTACAAGGTGGAAGCAAACAAATTGGCGTGAAGGCTGAGAGCAGACAAAATAAACCAAACTAAACTAAACTAAACAAACACCACGATTGTTTAAACGCTTTAAACAAATAAAATAACTAACAAGTAAGAAGGCACGCAAAAATTTGCCCGCGCAAATGGAAGATAAAATCAGATGCTTACCGGTGTGCACAAGTGTACTGGTATGGCTTCACTTGGGTAGCACTAAACGGTGATAAGGAGTTTTGAATAGCATCGAAAGTGTTCCGACGGGCAGAATATTTTAATTTTAATAATTCAAATCTTCACAAACCTTTATTTAAAGTTAATACGAAGTTAAGACTAAATCCAACATGCATAAGTTTGGATTATAATCAGAAATAAATTAAATTCGGGTAATGCAACTTACAAACTGATAGATCAAGTGGGCAATGGGGGCATTTGTCGACATTTGTGGGTCGTACTACTGCGCATGCCCGAGCACCAAAAATTTTAAGAGAATCAAACTGACATAGTTCTAACCACAATTCAAAAAATTGCTCCAATAGTCCTTATCCTAGCAACAAAAAGAACGCAAATAACAACAATCTCAGCCGCTGTAGCATCCTTAATGAAATCTTCACTCGCTACCAATTACCACGCTTTCTAACCGCTTTAAACCAGGGCAAAATTATTCCAAAGAATTTACCTGCACTTTTGAATTTTTCCAGCATTTTATGACGAAGAGGCAAATCAATGTTGAAATATGCATGCGTCGCTTCGTCCGGATTCTCCACAAACCAAGGGATGTGTTGGAAAACAACCGCATGTTTCGCAGTCTTGGCCAATTGCAATTGACCTTCCAACCAAATATCTTGTTCTTGAGCCAATTCAGGAACCTATAAATAAAAACAATAAACATCACTTTTTTTTATATGATAACTATAAACCCAAGAATGAAATAGCCCTTGACCATCCCAATACTTTTTTTTATTTTAAGAGGGGACAAATGACATCGTTTCCTCCGAGACTGATTAAACTGCTCGGTTGAAACTTTTTCCTCCCTAGAGTAATCCTTCACATTCAATTTTACAAGGAGAACTACACATCTCATCCTCTCAGATTACAACCTCAATTTCCCAGACTGGAGTCGTGTAACTGTCCGCGTCACTAAATAAAGGGAATTGCAAAACTTTCTCGGCATCATTGAATTGTCAAAACGAATACGGCCCACTAGAAACACTGAATTGACCTAAGAGTATAGCCAAAACAGCCATGGTATCGGTCAATTACAATGGGACTATTTCTTAGCGCTTAATTTTGGTGCGTATTTGCTCAAGCATACAGTATGCCTGCATCTGAACATACGCCTCCGTTTGCACCGGGCCTTAAGTATTCCTACTATTTAAGGTGTGCTGACTACAATTATGAAGTCAAAACTACCAAGAAACTAATATTCAAAACAAGGCAAAATAATTATTATCTGATTGTCGGTCTCTCTGGTGTTAAAAAAGGCAAATACGCAAAGTCACTTTGTGATGAGATGAGTCATCCCACAGGTGTCTCCCAACGTTTCAAACCATTATATGAACCTCTAAATTCTAAGTTATTAAAGCGGTTCTAAACAATTAAATGTAATGGATTGTTACAACTTATTTCAAATCAGGGGAGATTACAAAAAGTGAACAATGAATTTAAAAATTGCATTTCTTCCCGAATTCCTTTGTTATAATGTGTAATGTTTTAAAGTCTTGCATGAGGGCACCACTAGCGAAAAAAATGATATGACCGTGAAAGTTAATAATGATTAGATGTTCAGTTCAAGTTATAGTCCAAAATTCTTGTTAAAATAGTCACATGTACACAATTTATTCCAGTGTCATGTACAACAGGAAGTGACATCATATCAAACTACAGTAAGTCATAGGGATAACTTAAATACAAACTACAGAAACCTACAAGTAACAATACAAATCTTAGATGTACAGCTGTGATTCTATGGAATGGATTGATCACATGACACGTGTGCTACAACTTAGTATTGGTTTCGAATTTCAACAATGCCCCTGTCGACAAATGCAACAGACTTTTTCGATTTCTCCGATTGCAATATTGTTCACTATCACAAAATAAATCTTGTTGCCGCAAGGGTTATTTTTTGGGATGCATCGAATATACAGGGTGTTTACTTTAAGACAAACCAGTCAATTTTATAGAAAACCCTTCACTGTATTCAAAAACCAAGCAGACTGGCCTATGGCAAAGCATGGATGTGGAATCCAATAGTATAGACAAATTTTATGTCAAACATGCAACGATGCACTTTTCATTTACTGACTCGTTGACGGGCTGAACAAGAGTAAAGTTCCAATCAGAAAGTTGTACCACCCAAAGTTACTGTAGAAAACAATATCCTTAGAAATTTTCAAACAATAACTTCGAAAGCAATAAGTGTGAGTGCTGCAGTGCTCTAAATAACATTATTTCTACTGTTTGGAGTGAAAGAGCTCAATACTCACTATAAAAGACATCGGATTGATATTTTCAATCAGTTTTTTTGGATCTTTCACTGATACCAATACAATTACTGTTGTTCCTAATGTTTCAGATGCAATTGAAAGTTTTTCGATCATTTTGAAAGTTGAAATAAAGGTTTGAGGCAGTCACACATTATTAAATATCATTTTCCATCATAAAACTAACATTAAAAGTAATAACAAAAGGCTTTTGTGTTTCATTGTACAAATTATAAGTAGAAATGTGTATGCAATAAAGTACTTTGACAGTATTAGTTCCAAATTTTTTCTAAGTTAATATTTATATGAAAAATCGAAATCTTAAAACAGATTTTGAAAATTTTACTTAGTTTTGAAAACATGAGCAATTTATTATGAAAATAGGGCGTGTCAACAAAATGTTGAACCACTCTAAGAAGATATTCAATTGTCGATTATATTCGCCGAGAATGTGAGTAGCGTAGTCGATGATAAATATAAAAAATTTTAACCAGTTTTAATTTATACATCACCTCATCCACTGGTTATTTAACTCATTTCTACTTGCTTATAAGAGTGTATAAAGTGCAAAAAGGTTTGTTTCCACATAAGCATACATATTATTACATATTTCCCCCCCAAAAAAAACCATATCCTTTTTTCCTTAAGTGGATAAGCTGTTTGCTTCTTTCATATATATTCCTTTCCTTGGCCTTGTTCCAACTTTGCAGCAAACTGGTTTTGGGAGAATCAGGCAGGTGGAAAATTAAAATCGACAATGGAAAGGAGTTGAGAAACGAAATTTTATGCTGTCACAAATAGATGAAAGTAAAAGAAAGAAAAAAAAAGATGAAATTGAAATAAAAATGAAGATATTTTTCACCCAATGAAACAAAAAAGAAAATTTTATCCTTCCAACCCATATGAAACCCCGAAAGAAAATTTAATATACTTGTTTAATGTTGCAACTTTAGTAGTTTAGTAGAGAATATTTCTTTTATGGGGATTAGAAGCGCAAAAGAAGGCTAGAATCCTATCAGTGGACAAAAGCCATTTGTGCTCAGTGGCAACAAACAGATGCTTAAAAGACTTATTGCATACTGAAAGCAGAAAAAGAAAGAAATAGGATTCATGGTTTGTAGCTGGTGTGCCTGAGGCGAGTTTTTTTTCTTCTTCTTCGTCTTACACTTCATGGGCGTTGTGCAGTTTGCTACGTTTCCATCACACTCACTGTGACTTCTTTGCCCTCCCTTGGCGAATGTGGGTAAATGGCTTCCTGTAGGTCTTGGCCTCTCTCTTTTATATTTGAAGAGGAAAGTTCATTGTTCCACTACATAGAGAAAAAGGCACAAACGTTGCTTCTTAAAGAGAAATCATTGAAACCTTTTTTCCACCAACTTTGAACCACATCACCTGCCAATGGTTTTTCGTCGAATTAATTCGTTGACGGGTTTTCGCTTGAGCCAAATTGCCATGATTTGTTTTGCTTTGCTTTGCTTTAAAGGGACAAATAATGAAATCATTAAATATTAAATGTCGTAATTAAATAATTCCATTTCTGCAGGAGTGTAATAGGGAATTAAAGGGGGATGTTGTGTGTTTGAAGGTTTTGTTATTGTTTTTTGGTTGTTTTCTGAGGCCTTAGGGATGGGATGTGGATGTTGGAGTGATTATGTTGATGTTATTATTATAAAGTTGGAATTGGTGTAATAGATATGTTGTGATTGAAGGCATTTTGGTTGGTATGATTAAAGGAGCGAATGCTTTTCGTTCAAGTTTTTGAAGCGTATGTTCTGAAATGTCATGAATGAATGAAAATTTTAAGCAAATGTGTTTGATCAGATGAATGAAGAGAAATGCAGAGGAAAAGGCAGAGAAACAAGACAGTTTATTAATCTTGAGTAATAGTGTGACCGTAGACTCCGTAGCGCAGTGGGGGAGTATCGCAACCCTAACAGCGCATGTAACGGGCGGGGCTTATGCCTATAAGAAGGCTAATCACTGGTTAGCAACCCTGATCAACCAAGACAACTTGTCTACCCTTCACTGGTGTCCAGTCGTACTTCCGCCACATAATTAAGTGATTGATACAGAGAACAAGCAAGGGATGGTGCCGTAACAATGGGTTTGTTTTTTTATGTGGTTTTTGTTTGGGGTTTGAAGTGATGTAGTCTTTTTTCTTATATATTATTATTGTTTTTAATAATATATGTTATATAATAATAATATATGATGTACATATACTATGTAATAATATACGGCACTTGGTATAATAATAATAATACTGTTTGTTTAAATTATTGCAGAATGAACAAACATATTGGTGTTGGATGATCAGCTGTAACAATAGCTGTGTGTTGCTCTTTAACTGGATAAAGTGTTGCTGCTAAGTCTATGCACCATAAATGAGCTTTTTATAAGTCATTAAGTTGCACGCAAAGAATTTTGTGCATGAACAAGTCAAGACATTACAAAAAAAAATAAATTTCCAAGAGTAGAGTTGGTATAAAATTGGATGTCAGTAAATCCAGATATTTTCACAAATAAATGCCAACTTTCACATTAAATTTCACTTTGAATTTTCTTTTGGAAATCCAATATTTTTTCCCAGTGCAAAAAGTCGATGGCAGAGGAATATTCCACTTCAAATGAGCAGATTTTCTCTGTTGTGGGTAATATTCCATTGTTGAAGAAATTTCCTACAGTAACTGTTTGTGTGGTTTATGTAGTACACATACAGTTGTGTTAAAAAAACTGAATGCCACTGTCTGCTGCCAATTGAAATTGAGTAGTTTCATGTTTTGCCACTAAGTAAAACATCTGATCAACAAATGGTAATATAGCCTCATTCTCTGGACTCAAGCATCTTCACCTTACTACATTCTAGTCATTTTTTTATTGCTTGAGTCCTGAGAACGAGGCTAAATAATTATTTGTTAATGTCAGGTGTTTCACCTAGTGGCAAAACATAAAACTACTCACAATATCAATTGCCAGCATACAGTGGACATCCAGTTTTTTAGAACACAACTGTACTTTACACATTGTGCTGTTTCCAAACAGCCATTTTATAACCGGAACTCTGTGGAGTCAGCTTTGCGCATGTGCAACATTTATTGTTATGATGGCATTCTATCAGAAGTGACTTCTAAAAGTCAATTATAGAAGCCATTTAAGCAGAAGTGAAATTAATGTCTCAAGATTTAACTCACCTTAATGCTCATTTAAACATTACCCACCATAAAAGACTGTGTGCATTCAGTGACATCAAGAACAATATGAATTATGTTCAACATAACTTCCATCAAAACAAAAAAAAAACAAACAAGATTACCATACAAATATCCAACAGCTTAATTTCCAATTTAAAAATTTCAATAAAAACCAAAAAAAATACAACAAACATAAAAATTGCAAACCAACATTGCCAAATTGGATTTCAATGAAAACTTTTTATCCCTTTCTTCAAAAAAAATACAACATTCAATTTCTCCAAATTCAATTTCCCTTCAAAGAAATTCTAAATTTTGCTTAAAATAAAAAAATAAAAAAAAAATAAAAATTGATTTCTTTAACAGCTCACACACATTTTGAAAATTTATTCGTGCAACCTAAGAATCATTAAAAGAGTGATTATGTAGCAAAGTAATTAGTGTGATGAAAAATAACATGAAAACAGCTCAAGCGAGCCACAACTTATGCGTGGGGAAGAAGGCTCTTGTAATTAAAAGGAATTGCTTCAATTTCTGAACCGAACAGCTTCTTCGTATGCAAGAAAAACAAGAGCTATTACTAAACAATATAATGACATCATTTGTCTGCTTCTAAATACATGACAAAGGACTAGTAATCAAAGCAAATTATAAGCAACATACATAAATGTCACAAAAGTAATTAAATTAAACCAACTTCCCCTCCCTCTTTTTCCCAAGTCTTTGATCTGCCTCGTAAACATTTATCAAATATTTTTTCTTAGGTGGGTTAAATTCTTGTCATTTATTACAGGCCTAACACATTGCTCATTTATTTTCTCTTTACACAGCAAAAGGATGTTGGCAACACACATTAAGCAGCACAATATCCTCGAATCTTGCGTGCTGCTGGTGAATGGCTTTAACGGGATGCTTAAAGCTGAGATGATGTTGCTTTTGTTTTCGGTTTAAGTTGTTTGGATGGTTTTGGTTTGGGGAGTTGAAAATTCCCTTGCTTATAAAATTTGATCTTGGCCTTTTCATTTTGTGACCTGGCATGTGGAAGTCCCTTGTTGGTTTATGGCAGTTTGGCAGGTGGAGTGGATGGAGCGGTTATGGTTTTCGGCTTTTCGTCGAAATGTTAGCGGTCGATGACTGGTTGATAGTACCTATGTATGTAATGGAATTTGGTATTTTTGTTGAGTTTTGATGTTTGTCTTTGTCAGGTTGTGTTTTATGTTTTATTTATTATCAATAGATTTTGCTGTTAATTGTTACCTTTATTGTTATAGTTGATTTACACCTTTTGTTGATGTTTTTTGTATTGCTTGGCAACGGCTTGCAGCCACGTTGAATTGCTCTGAGCCATCTTGATTCTTTTGTGATTCTTAAGCATGATGGCCTAAGTTGCTATTGATGACCTTAAACATTATAACTACTACTATACTACAACTCACATGTGTGCATCACGGCATGCGCTATTCAATGTGCAATCACATGTGTCAAGAATTGAAAATTTTCAACTTTTAGTCAGATACATTTTTGGCATGTTTTGGACACGTGATTGGACACATACAATGCATCTAAAAAGAATTCGATTCATATGCAACGCATGCGATTTACTCATCGCGTGGTCAAATTCTATGCGTCGACACACCCTGTGATTTAGCTTTAAGAGTTGTGCAGGAGCTAATAGTTACAAAGCATCAGGACACAAGATTTCATTTTTTTTCTCTTTTTGTTTTGGTAACAAAAGGTAAGAAACCAGAATGTTGAAGACTCGCCCAAAATGACATGGTTTCCTTTCCTTATGCCAAAAATGCACACATTGTAGCCAGGTTTTCCATTGTTGTGTTCATGGCAACATTGGGTGTGTTAAAAACTGCTTTGGAGCTTGCAACATATTGTTTAAAGCCAGAATCTTGCTTTGTGAGTCATTGTTATACAGGGCACTTCCAAATAAGTGACTCAATGAAAAAAGTACCGTATGTCTTAACTTGTCCTACGGCTTTGACTCTATGGAATGAAATGATCACAGCGATCAGAGCAGCATTTTGCTATTGGTCTCATATTCGACAATGCTCCTGTCAAAAATAAAAGCTAACTTCTTCCCTACTTCTCCAATTGCAATCTTGTTCAGTATCAAAAAACATGTCGATCCCTCGATACTTTTGCGAATGTCATTGTTTAGCCACAATTGGCAGTTGAAAATGCTAAAGAATGAAAACAAACTCATCCCCCCATTGTACTTCATTTACCTACTGCAAAGTAGAACATTTCACTTTCCTTACTTTTGATGAGTGTTGATGTTAGCACATTCCTTTGTGCTTTTCGGAATCCCGTCGAAGGCTTTTAATTGCGATTTTGTTTACATAATTCACCATTAAAGACTTTTCATCAACAAAGGAAGTTGACTAGTTATTTCCAAGCATCATCAATCCTTCAATCTCTTCAACAATCAACAGAAAATCAAAAATTTTTATGTCTTCTTTTAGAAACTCACCCAATTTCCTGTCCTACAAGACTTTTCTAGTCCTTCGACATATAGACCGTAGTTCAGTTTCATTGGGCTTTTGCCTTTATTCTTTGTTCTGGACCACTTTAAGTACAATTTAAAGCAATATACTGTTGACTTTAGTGTGTAGGAGGTTGACAACTTTCCATTTGTTGCTTTCCTCTTGCACACAAAGGATCAATAAAAATTTCCTGGTATGAGGTGCGCCAACTTCCTAATTTGTTTTCGCAGTATTTGTCGTACAAGTTGCTTATTAAACTTTTTCTTCATTCTTTCTTTTCTTTCCTTAAATAGATCTTTTTGCAAAACATTTTCTCTTCTTTTTAATTCAGATTTAAATTTTAATGCATTCATGCTCTGTTTTGTGTCACGAATGAATACTTTATGTGTCATTTAGCCAACTTTCTTCCTTAAATTTCAAAATTTTACTTCACAACTTAACTTTACCAAAAAAAAAAATTCCAGGGAACAAAAAAAGAACTTCATCTTAACTCTTGGTAGAAAAAAAAGTTAATTTAATTTTATTCCAAACTGATGGTGATTAAAGCAGAATTAATTAATCTCTCTCTCTCTCTCACAAAGTTGGAAGCATGAGTTTAGGGAGTTAATAAAAATGTGATATGAGGGAGCGTACTTTTGACTTTTCGTGTAACGCTGCAGTTGAAATTGAATTTGTGCTCATGTAATCTTGTTTCAACTTGAACCTCATGTTATCTATAAATTTTTCAATAGTTAAATTGTATTGAGGTTGTTGGACCAGGGCCACTGTGCTGTGTCACTGTCCACTTGTATAAACTGAACGGTTAAGGTGCTGTGTCAGTGTTTTCCAAACTTTTGTCATCAATAACCTCGTGTTGGTAAATTGTTGAGGATTTATCTTGTTTTATTTTCAATGGATATGTAGGTACTGATGAATAATAAAGTAGTATCATACTTTTATACATATTTACAACACATGCGGCATAGACGAAAAGTCCGATTACAGCTGAGTCCAATGGTTCGGGTGTTAAAGAGTATTAAGTAAAACCTTTTTGAAACTTTTGTAGCAGGTGGATACATTATCACAGTTCCCACTTACACTTAAAGGTATTCCGAATAAACCGTCTGATGTACCTTTGTATTTTACACCTTAAGGCATATATCTACACCTTTAATAAATTACACCTCTGGGTATTTTGCAACACTTTTACCTATTAACATCGCAAATCGACAAGGTTGAGGTACTTTTATGAAGCAATGCCATCTCGCGATAAAAATCTGAAGCGATTGCACCTTGGATTTCGCACAGCGATTGCGAAAGGTGTTTATGACGTCACAACTCTGTACACAAACCAAACCCTGTCAGACTGCGGATCTAGATCAATTTTGGAACTTGATCAACCTTGATTGCCATCCATTTTGGAACGCAATCAAGTTTGGATCTAGTCCTGGATTTGTTTGGTGTTTACACCTGATGGCCTAAATCCAATCAAAGATGGCACCTACCCAGACACCCAGATAGACTTGCAACGCCTGGACAGAGACCGATGCAGTAACGTCCTGTTGCTAGGCAGAATTGGATGCCATCAACCCCTCAATCGAGTTCTAGAAACTACTTAGATCCACGGATGGAGTTGAGTTTGAACATGATTGGATCAAGTTCCAAGGATTGAGTTTAAGTTCACACTGACATCGGATCTAGATCCAACCCACTGGATCTAGATCAAAAAGTGCAGTGTGAACGAGGTATTAGCCATCATATTTTTCTTCCAGTTCCTCTTTGCTAGTAGGGTCATGTGACCTCGGGTCACATAGACTATAACTGCAACATGATTGACTGCAATTTTAAATCACTTTGAAAAAATACAGGTCTATTCTTTTAAATTCGCATCACAAAAGTAGGCTTGAAGCAAAACGAAAAAGAAGTGACGTTAAAAAGTGAACCACATGATGGCATTGCTTCGCAAATAATGTCTACACCATAAGTGTTAGATAAATTCTGATATTATGGATGAATAGGAAAGCAGGGGTGATGAATTCAATGGTGCGATCAAATTTGACTCCAAACTTGCAACAATGTGGTATCCATTGAAGATAGAAGAAAATTTCCAATTGGAAAGTTTTTGATGATTCTCCGATTAGTCCAAAATTAATTTACAATAACTTTGTTCAATTATTAGAGAAGAGAACGAATGATTTCACTGCAAAATATGTTAATATAGTCAACATGTTCATGTTTCTTAAATTGATTAATTTTTATGATTTTAAAAAATTAAATATGAAAAATACAAAACATTAATTATTTGGAAGAGTCTACTCCACTGAAAACATTTTGAAATTTCACATACAGTAGCAGACAAAATCATTAAATATTTCAAACCCAGAAATTTTCCTGTAAAAATTTTATTAAAATCATATCTACCTGTCCAAACTACCATTCCCCATTCCAACACCCTTTAAAAAAATTTAAAACCCACCACCACCATTATTTCTCCTTCCAACACCCAAACATAACCTTTAACTCTTCCATCTCAAACATATTTACTTCCTCATTTTCCCTCATATCACACTACTTAGAAAGCAACCCTCCTGTGATAAAACTTTTTGAAAAATAACCACTGACAGATAAAAGGTACTCATAAACATTTCCCTATTTGGCAGTCTACACACACAAGTCACAAGCTGCAGGTAACATCCAAAGCCATCCACAACTACTGATATACTTTCCCAAACATGTCTAGCCCTCTATTCTACTCTTATATATCATCCATCCCCTTTTCCTTATCTCCCAAAAGACCAGAATATCTTCATAATCCTGCATCTTTGCTTTCACAATTCAATCTTATATATATATCTTATATATATTATATACAGTCTCAAAAATTCCTACCTTCTTTCCTTGTTGACATTGATGTAGTATGTTTTATTTTTTCAATTTTAACCCTGCATGGATCAATAAAAGAATAGGAGGAGGAGAGAAAATGGAGGAAAAAATGTGCCCAATCACAATTTCACATGTTATGAGATTTTTTCTTTATTTTTTTTGTTGGGAAATTGGAAATATTAAAAAATGATTTTTTTCATTTTAATTATTTTTATATTGAAAATGGTATTTGTTTTTTGGAAAATGAGTCAAACTTGTGGCAAGGCGGTCTATTTTTTAATCATAATTTAGACTTAAGTGTAATTGAATGGAACGTAAGGCCCAGAGCAAACGGAGTCGTATGCCTGAAAAATAAAGCGCCTAACTCACAAGCTGAACTTTTCAGGCGTAGATCGGATATTTTGGTGCTTAACGAGCCTACACAACCGATTCGGGTTTTTATAGCGATATATTATGAAATTGCAATCTTAAGTTTTAAAAAATGTGATTAATTTAAAAATACAAGATGTTAGGTTTGTGACATCACATTTCTCAATACCCCCCACCCCCCTACGTCACAAATCGTCACAAAATGCTATACCCCCTCCTCCCCTAAGTGCGTGATGTTATTTATGGACGGCCCCACTCGCAACCTTTGACATTTAATACCCAGGTTCACAAAATATTAATAACAGCCTAAAAACCTTGTGGCATTGTTGACTTTACTAGTAATTAAGTCACATACAAGCTTATACTGTATCCGCATCAACAGAGGAACCACTGCTCACCTGGAAGCCCTGTTGTGAGCCAGCCTTATGCTGCAGGTCCCCTCATGTAGGCTAAGCCACGTACAGGAAGTCTAGCTTAGACTTCTTCCACCATCCTAGAAGTCAACAAGTAAAGCCACCAGGACCTTTGATTTTGGTATCAGTTATCAAGATAGCTTGAATATGAACTGGAAACTCTTTAAAAGTAAAGAAAGGAAAATGTTCTACTTTGTCGATGGGGAGTGAAGTACAGTAGGGGATGAGTGAAGTACAGTAGGGGATGAGTTTGTTTTCATTCTTTAGCATTTTCAACTATCAATTGACAAAGGCAAAAATATCATCGAAGCAACAAGATTTGTTTTTCGATATGGAACAAAATTGTAATTGAAATTTTTGTAATCGGAGAAATATTTTTTGACAGGAGCATTGTTGAAATATGAGACCAATACCAAAACCTAATACAGGGTAACCATATCGCAATGATCACTGCGCATATGTATGTTGTCTGTTACCAAATTTAATGGCACGCTACATTTGACTGATATCAGCTTAGTTTTAAGGGCTCTGCACACTAGGCGGAATTCACTGAATTTGCTGCAGAAAGTCACGTGACGACGTGTTTCAGAGCGGAAAACGGCAAGCAGAATGAATAGAATCTATTTCTATTTTTTTCGCTTGCCGTTTGCCGCTGGTCAATCACAGATGTCGCTGTCGTGACTGAAGAAAATGGCGCTGCCGAAAAAGAATGACAATGAATTGTTCGAATTGTTCGTTTTAGACATTTTGGAACGTTTTGGATAGGTACCATTTTGTTCGTCTAGTTGAGCGGCGTTTGAAAATGGTAATCCCGGTTCCGAAATTCAAAGTAAATGTTGTGAAAATCGCGTTCGGAAACCGCGATACAGCTTAGAATGTAAGTTATTGTTTCCACACTACTGGAAAGTGCACAAAACTTGATGCTGGACATAAAATCGAAAACGTAAAACAATTCCATTTGCCGCTTTAGGTCATTTCGCCAAGTGTGCAGAGCTCTTTATAGGAAAGAAAGACAAGCTAACCTACTATAATTCTAGAACACAACAACCCATATAAACCCTGAAGAAAAATTCTAGTTAATTTTTTCCTTTTCTGTTGACATCAACCCCAAACATTACCCTTTCTTGACTTGCCATTCCTCAGATGTCATCTGATTACTTCAGGGAGCCATTTCTACCATCATTCCTTTCCTACATGCCTTCAACCTAAACCAATCTTTCATCAAATGTTTATTAATATCATTAACCATAATGAATGAAGCCTAGTGAGAATTGGCTCAACCCAGTAATTGGTTTGCAGCCTCTATTCCCCTGTTATTGAATGGATGAGATTACTATTGCTTTACTTTGTTTTCCTCCCACATCAACTTTTCTATTATTAGCCACAGAAACCCTACAAAGTGATGCAAACCTTTAAAAAGTGTTTGTGGTAGTGGGCAATTTGAGGTTGGAGTATAATGTTGTGGTCAGACATCCACCAGACAGTTTTCAGGGAATAAAAACAAACTGGTGATATAGGGTTGAATCTTCTCCTGTGAGATAAGTCTCAAGTGTGATGCAGGAGAGATAAAGTTTAATGTTTGCTAGCTTGCTATATAGGCCATACGTGACCCATCATACGAAAAAATTTCTTCGGTGTTTGCTATATGGTGGATTTATGTGTTGTTTTGAAATTATCTGAGGGAATTAATGTAATGGGGACATGAAAATGGTAACTTTAGGTTTTATGGAGTCAATTAAGACTTGTAAATCACTAAGTAAGTTAGTTGCCTTCTTTTGGAGGCTTAAACTTCATTTTAAACCTGTTTCTTAAATTCTTAAATTTGTTAAAGTCTGAATTTTTTGTTTTTATTTAAAGCTGTTGTTTAATATTAATGAATCTATAAGATTCTTAAGCTTTTGATGGGATTTCAGGAACAATTAATGTGATAAAATCTTTTAAAAAGAATTCTGCACTGTTTTTTAATTGACAAGGATGACAAAATGTAATTAGAAAGATTTCCATTGGCAAAAACAAAATGAAACAAAGAAGTTTGAATTATTTAGGTGTAATTGAAGGCATTATCTTTTAATTGTTAATTTTTAAGGTTTGAACAATAAAGAGGGTAGTTAACAATGAAAAGCTTGGTTTGAGCTGAACAATGGGAAGGAAATGGTTTTATTCTCTTTGTTTAGTTTAATCAGCTGTGAAACAATAAAAATTACAACTGAACAATTACTGTTTACATAATATGGATTTCAGACTGATAATGGAACTGACAAGTGAATTCTCCAATTTATCAAGATCTGGTAATCCATTGAAAAGTCTAGATTTGTATCATTTGGTCAAATCAGTTTTGAATACAGATAATTAAAGTCATATAAATAAACATTCTTAAATAAAAGTAATAAAAGATTTAAGTTTATTATTGAGATCATTACTGCCAATATGGCTGTAATTGCTAAAATCGGCAACAATGGCGAAATTGACGATAATAAAAAATTAATTGTTGTACCAGCATTGTTGCTTGCAAGAATGATTCAACAATTCTTTTTATTGTTTTAAAATTGATTTTAACTAAACAATGTGGAAAATCCATTTCTTTTCACATTGTTCAGCTCAAACCAAGCATTTCATTGTTAACAAGGCATTTGACTCTTAAAACAACAATTCTTCCAACAATAAACTGCCTGATTACACCTAAACAAGTTTTATTTACAATATAGCTTCCAACATTTAACTCTGATTAACTCATTAAAATTTAAAATCCAATTTTAACCTTTTGAATCTTTCACATATTCCCATCACCTTTTCCTCTTCGCTGAATTATCATTGAACCAAACTCATTCGTAGTTTATACAACATGAATTCTTTTTAAATTTTAAGTTTGATTGCAACCCTTGAGGCTAAATCCAGCCTTGATCCTTTGGTTAAAGCTTAAAATCTTTACTCTCCCTTATCGATCACAAACTTCAAACTTTTTTTTGCTGTGGGCACTGAAAATCCGCGAATGTAGTGCGGACTATATAAAGTGAACAAACTGTAAGATTTTTTATTGAAGATTTAGTGGAGGAATCAAGGACCAGAGAAAAAATATTGCTTGAAGAAATAAAATGATGTTTTTAGAAGTTGGATGAGGGTTTTTTCTGTCTTTGTGTGTTGGTTGAATTAATCGCGACATTGTAAATTATTGAAGTTATGGATTAATTCTTTATTGACATCTGTAACTGTTTGTGGTTGTGTTTAATTCAGCTGGTAATGGCTTTAAACTGGGATTTAACTTTTGTATGGCCAAAGGCAAAGTTTGCATTGCTTTGACAACCCGGGTCTTATTTGACCCGTAGACAATGCATGGTTCGGTTTACACGGCTTTTTAGCAGACAGCATTAGCTAACCGAAACAATATTTTTTAATCTCATATTCGAATTACCGTATTTCTTTGAATAATAGCCGCGGCTTATATTAAAATCAAGCTGTTTTCGATGCGGCTTATAATCGAGGGCGGCCACTAATCGAGGGCGGCTTCTATTGGTT
>JAQFZO010000535.1:0-23486 GCA_034695885.1 Geophilus flavus
ATTGTTTTGTTACTTATAAGCAAGTTGACACTTGTGTTCACACTGGCACAACGTACATAAGTACAAGACGCAACTACAAGGTGCATTGCGGATAAGCAGTGTACGCAAGTGGTAAACACGCAAACGCAAGGATAATGCTGCAACATGCAACAGCAAGCGGTAAAGAACACCACTCTTGACACGGATTTCCAACTCATACAAAAACAATTGAGTAAAACATGCCTGAGATGATGTTGTAAAGAGTTTTAAATCTGCAGCCTGATTGGATAAACTATAGTATGTAACAGGAGAAGTAGGGAAACTCTTTAGTTGCCGCTTGTGGTGGCGCTGCTGTAGCTTTTCGCTCGATTTTTTGGGGATTTAGCATGTATTAGTGTAAAACGCCCTTTTGTAGCTGTGCAGCTACCGTACAGCTACAGTACAGCTACAAAATGGCATTTTATAGGGTAAACACACTGCACACACTAGTAAATGCTAAATCCCAAAAACCTACAGCAGCACCACCACAAGCGGCAACAGGAAAACTAAGGAGTTTCCCTACTTCACCTTTTACATGCTTTGGTTAAACCTTGCATCTTGTATATTGCAAGTGCGAACCAGTGTGAACAGCTCCGTTTTGCGTTTTGCGTTGCATCAGTATGAACCTAGCTTTAGTTCTACTGAAAGTTAGGTTTAAGTATTATATTTCCTGTCTTATTAAGACTAGTTTTAAGCCTTTTCCTTGTTTATATTCTGTTGCTATATAGTTGATCTTATATTTTTCCTTTATTTGTATGCAACCATTCTTGCTGTATTATGCAGAAGTGTTGCAATTATTAACAACTAATACAAGTATAAAGTCAATGATGGTTTAGAAGTTGATTATGAGACACTTCTCTTCCTCTGCTCATATTAACACTAACCGAAGCTTTATAACACTGACACACAAGACTTTTTTGGTCTATTATAGGACTGGTCTATTTGGACACCAGTGAAGGGTACTGGAACACCGGCTGACCAGGGATTTCTAATATACTGCATATAGCCTTCACTGGCATAAGCCCCATCCGTTAGGAGGCGTTAGGCTTAGCATGACTAACTGGTCGACAGCAGTTAAAGGGATCTCATATCTTCAATTTTTATCAAACTTTCTAAAATATAATTTTTGAATTTACAATCTTAGATCCAAACGAATCGGTTCACATGTTACAAAATCCATCCTCTTAACTCTCTATTTATCCCAACTCCATTCACATTTATTTAAATCACTATCAACAAACCCATATTCATTTAAGGGTAAGCCCTATTGGCAGTGACTCACTGCAAACCATAAGAACTAAACTTGAATTTTACCCAACACTTTTTTTTTTACCCCAAAAAATAAAATCTAAAAAAAGAAAAAACGTGTAGAGAAGGAGAAAGAGGGAGAGGATATCTTCAATGTTCATCGTCTCATTTATCTTGGAGGATGTTTCCTTCTGGCTTTGTAGGTCGGCTACCTGCCAAATTCAAGAAACACAAACCAAAGAAGGTACCTAAAGCGTTAAGATTTTCTTTGATCTTACAAACTTCTAACCAAATGGAAAGGAAGACACAGGAAATATAAAGTTTGCAATATAGCAATCATGTGACTACAAAAAAAAGAAACAAACATCAAAATTTCATGTCTCAACATACATACGTACGTACAATTGCCAGTTTCTTGTTTGTGTTTATTCAGCTTTTTGAATTGTTAACGTCTTAAAGTGTATGTTGGAACGAGCGAGACATGTCACGACGATGCATCAACTCGATTCCCATTCATTGAATCGAACCAACGTTTGGCTAAAACAATTTTTCAGTTGTCATCAACAAACGTCAATGATTTCTGGCATATTTACCTCGACCGATGGTGATCCTTTGACCTCGACACTTTTGGACAATACCGAAGCATATTTTCCACCATTTTTTTTCTTGTTTTATTTTATTTCATCCCCCAACTATTATTTTTTTTCCTCTTCCTTCCCCCTTTGCAAAAGTCTTCTTCCAATTCTGGCAGTTATTCTTTTGGATTTGTGCCATATGTTAAAGGTCATATGCAAGTGTACGGTTGTGTGTGTACACAACATAAATTGAATGCAATGTATATCCAATTTATACATGACTTTTATTGTTTTACTCAGTGTTTTTTTAAAAAACAAAAATATTATTCATAATTTTTATATTTTTTTTTGTTTCTGCAATTTGATTTTCATCGAATATTATGACCGGTTTCATGTTTATCCGATGAAAAATTTGTTATGTTTTGCTTTAGAATAACATTAGATTTATGTTTTCCATTACTATCCATCCAACAAGAGAGAAATAAATTAAATTTTGTTAAACTAACCAAAACTTCTCTTCTGTTCTGTCCCAGATCCATCGACCCAGCAAACACCCCCTGGCGACTGATTTCTCACTCAACTGCAAACCTTTCCTCTCCCGGAAGTCGACAAATGGGAAAACTTTTTTCTCCCCTTTCTTTCCTTATTTTTTTTTATTATCAAGAGAGAAAGATATAAAAAAAATCACATAAATATCTTCTTTTAATAAATTCGACATAAAAAACAGTTTTTTTTAAAGAAAAATTATATATTTTGATTTATTTATACCATAACCGCACACATAGTTAAAAATTAATTAAAACAAATAAAAACATCACTTAACAAATTTTTCCCAACCGTTTTCTCTTAAAAACAGTAATAACTGGTACTGTAAATCAAACAAATATCGTATACAGTTCGAAAACAGTACCGAGTACGACCAAAAAAGACAAACATTGTAGTAGCTACACTTCCATTAGAGAATGTAATGCATGGACCTCACATTTTTTCCCTCCCTTTCCTTCTTACTGTATGTAATTTATGACCGGCTAAAGTTGTGTGTCCTTCCCCAGCTCTTGCCACGAGTCGTCCGTATATCACGGCTGGAAAATATAGTTGGTTTCTTGTTCACTCAAAGCAGAATTTAATACAGACCTTGTTCAGAAAACTTAAGCCTATGGCAACACAACCCATTTCCAATGTGTTTATTCAACAAATCCTTTATTGCAATGAAATAGTCAAGAAAGAAAAAATCATGTTGTTGTTTTTCCAACAACTAGTACTACTAACTTTCGCTTTGTTCTTAACGAAACCATTGCCAAAAATTCAAAATCAGCAAAATAATACTTTTCAAAGATCTTTTAAAGTGTCAGGGGATATCTTGGGTGTTTACTCTCAAGTGCCACACGGAATTATTCTTTCTTTTTGGTGTTTCTTTCAGATAAAAAATATCCAGAAGCTCAGTGATGCTTGGAACAGGGCAATTTTATTTTTTTATTATTTTTATACTAGGGTATGTGGTATGAAAAATTCACCCTGAGACATAATGTTTTCATTACTATTCATATATTACAATGCATACCATAGTAGTAGTACAATTGATCCAGAGACGTCTTTTGGGCATTTCCGGAGATCTCTTTTCTAGATGGAATGTTGCTTTATTCATCAGTTTTTGAAACAATACCCGAAATCTGCCAAAATCTTGTAAACAACTCGGTTAACTTTTAAAATAATCATTTATTAATGGAATTTCAATGTCAATAAACGTCTTGTTTACTTTTAAGCACTCGCATCGATCGAGGAAATACTCAGACAGAACACAAAACTGTTGATCCAATTATAAGAAATTTAAAAACCACCAAAAATCCAATAACTGCACTTCATCAATTACAGTTAAAGCTCTATCTAAAGATTGCCACTTTTCAAAGTTAAACCCTTATATTGGTGTTATAACATTTTCCTAGGTCCTCAAATAAAATGAAGAAAAAAGAACCATTTCTAATCGGATTTTGCTTCATCTCTTTTTGATGATGGCCCAAGTCCCTCAAATTTATAGTGTGCTGTTGCAAGGAGATTAGTGGCATGCAGCCTGCATCTACCACTGTTGGCAGTGCCTTTTTTCTCATTTTTTATTTATTTTTCACAGCAAAATCCCATTACTGTATATCTCTTTTCCTTTTCGATTCTTAAACACTCTTTAAAAATAATTGAATTTTCTCCTCCATCCCTCCCTTTCCTCTGTCCTGATTCCCCAACTGGTGTCTGCCGTCTGCAAAAGTATACAAAGTTTGTTTTTAATCAAAACCATAAAAAAAATCAAGCTAGATGTCTCTTATTTCATTAAACTGATAATAAATCCTTGTATTACAACATCATGATTTACAGTGAGCGACAAAACTTTAAAATTTAGGGTTTTTCTTGAATAAATCAAAAACAAATCATGGATTAATCATAAATATTTAATTCCAAACGTAAAACATCATATTTAAACTGCAAATAATAAATTTAAAGATTTTATACACTGGTAAGAAAATAAAATAATATTTAAGGTTTCAAATTAAGTGACGATTTGTTTTTGATTTATTTAAGAAAAACCCTAAATTTCAAAGTTTTGTCGCTCATCGTATGTTACCTTTAACTATTTAACTAGTGTATGGAAAAAGTTCTCACACAAAAGTTTCTTTTAAATAATAATAATCTGAATAAGAGAAAATTTCTTTTGTCAGAGGAAAATACGAACATCATTAGCCTAATTTGTCTTTTCAAAAAGTGTCACATTTCATACATTGAGAACGGAAGAATAACAACCTTCAACACCTTTTTCAATTTACTTAGGTAGGATTATGTTCAGAAAAAAAAATGTAAAAAATATGTGAGTACTAATAAGGAAGTTTACATAGAAAATCTCAAAAGTGTAATGTAATCAATGTCATAATCATTTAAAAGTTATAAGAAAATTATTTGCTCAAATAATTACGTTTTAACCAAAAGATTAAATTGTAAAGTTTCATGCTTAATTAAGCTATTAACTGGCTACACTCATTAAAATGTCATAAAAAAATTCTTATGTCCTATAAATTGCTCGTTGGAAAGACCACTGCTTTAAAACCATCATACGTAAAACATGGTATATTTAATCCTTATTACCGTGTCTTGAATTAAACCGGAATCAAGTAGAGGAAAAAAATAAAAGGTAACAAACGTTTTAGGGTTTTAAATATTTAGTTGGAGCGTCAAAACAATTTCATTTTTCTAAAGCAGGTAGAATCAATGAATTTTTAATTTGTTTTAGATTAGTTGCTGGAGTAATGCAGTGCAGTGGTTTCTTCCCCAATTATTATTGCATTAGAAAATTGCCTCGAGTGCTTAAATTTGTGAGTTGTGTAACAACGAGAGATGTCTGATGTGAGATCTGCATGAAAATCGTCTGCAGTCTTTATTTGTTCTCGAAAATCCATCTTTCACATTGGGAATAAAAGTTTGCAACATTACATTTTGAAAATTCTATAAAAACAAGAAAATGTAAACATTGCATGACCGCCAGATATTTACTCGAAATGGCTGCTAGCAAGCCCTTTCGTAGCCGCATACAGAAACTAAGCAAATAGCAGAGCAGCTGACGTAACCAAAAGTACATTTTGTCAATATTTCCGTCAACTCAGCCATGAATCCCCGAACAAAGCCGCCAATAAACACCCGTGGAATATCAATACAGTACCTCGATTCAACCACGCGGTGAAAGTAACCTTCGAATTTGGTTACGGACCAATCAGAGTGCGACCATGGGATTTTTCAAATCTCAGTCAGTCGACTCGTACATTGATGAATGCTGTCATCCAAAGAGTCGTCAATAAATACAAGTCAAACCTCCATATAACGAATTCCTCGAAATACCGGTAACGATTTTTTTAATTTTTTACAGGTAGATTCGTAAAATCGATGCAAGGTACAATCCTGGTCAAAAAAAATTGTCACTTGACCAAAATAGACTCTCTAGATCATTAAAGTTGGACTCTTTCTTATATTTAAGTACAATTTTTGGTAATTAGATTGCTGAATGAATAGAACTACTTTTTGCGATGTCACAACAATTCGTAAGATTTTGTTCTAGAATTATTTATGATTTAACAGAAAGTAGTTCTAGGATTTTGTTGTTTATTAATTATATTTAATTATTCATCCACCAGTCTAATTATCCCAAAATTGTAATAACACATACGAAAGAGTTCAAATTTGGCTGTTTACAGAGCTTGTTAATTAGTTTGAAGTGATTGCATTCCTCAAACATTTCTACCATGTTTGGAGAGTCTTATTAGTGCGGTCCCCTTGTTAGAGAAGTTAAGGGTCATAGCTTGTCATTTACCGTAGGCACAGTTGTAGTAATAAACGGTATTATGAATATGCCGCCCCTAAAAGCACGGTCAATGCAGCACCAGAACCGTATGTACACATTTTTAACGGTTCCTTTAAGTTCGCTATATCGAGACTCGACCTGCAATCCAATCGATCACATCACATACGAGTGGAAGAAAGACAAAAAGTTACAAGTTTGTAAAATAATTTATTTACAGTTCATAAGATGTCAACTGTGCATGCCAATTAGACATACGAGTGTTGTGTACGAATTTATGTCTTTTGGTGGACCCAACCACTGGGTTCGTGCCAGTTTCCTGTTCAGCCGGACGCAACCCGTAGTCAGCTAGGCTTTTAAGGATTTCCTGCTTCGAAGAAGAACGGGATTGGTGAGGACACAAACAAAGACACCCATCTCTTGCTAGAATGTGCATCATCACTGCTGCTCCCAAACCGAACCACACACACGATACACTATCTTTTTTCTTTCTGTCTGTCTTTCTTTCTTTCTTTCTTACTTCTCTTTGGATTCGAGGAAGCTTTTACTCCACTCCGTTTCTATTGACACCCCCTAAAAAAGTAAAAATGGTCGCAGCTGCTTCTAGCGGTGAATACAATATGCATCTTTTATATCCACAGCAAGAGAGAGAAATGAGTAAGAAAAGGGGGCGCTTTGGAAGCTCGGGTGAATTCTAAAAGAGAGTCAAATGAACAAAAGAAATGCAAACTGAATATTTCATTCGCGACTGGCCAGAAACTGCCTCGAACAGGGGCCCGGTTGAACTGACAGACTTGGTCCGTTTCCAACATTTTGCCGGGATCAGCCAACGTCCTCGCTCGATTCCTCTCTCACAATCTGGCCAGTCAAGTAAAACGAATTCGAGTCGGCGGCGTTGAAAACCGCCCTTGACCTGCCTCGGTATGCTCGATTCCATTCAAAAATGGCGTGATGTAGTTTAGTAATCAATTATATAGTGCGAGAAAGGGAAAGGGGTGTGTTGATGGGAGGTATGGGGTGAGGGAAAAAAATTGCGCAATGCGCGTTAAAATTGCGTGTCTTTCTCTCTCTTTCTCCTTTTTTTCTATTTTAATTTGTTATTGAACGTTTGAAAATCCTCTCTGGTAACTGAACTCGTTATCATTTCTATTAAAGAGGAAACGAAATTCGAGATTAAAGGAGGAGGAGAAATTGTTATTTTATATTTTGTATTAGTTTTCGAGCGTTGCGAGATGAGATAATTCAGTGGAAATCGAATTTTTCACCCTCTTTTGTACTTTTTTTTAAAATCTAAATTTGACTCTGAATCAGTGAAATCGGTTTATTTTACCTTGAACTAATTAACTGACCATTGTAAACCACTCAAATCGATATACTACCTTCGTGTTTTGCAGGGAAGCTTTAATATTCATGAAATTTCATGCCAACGCTAAAGTCGGAATTACTTCAACGTCCACCGCAGTACTTCACCAGAGCAACAACTTCCTGGAAATGCTGTCAACAGAAGTTCCTCCCTGTCTGCTTATACCAAGAAACCTCACGTTACAAATCTTTTACTTCTTAATATGGGAAGTTGATAAAGAAAAAAAAAATTTCACGAATAATTTAATGCAGCAAAACCCAATTTTCCCCACTGAATAGAAGAAACCACTTAACTATTCAACGTAAGCTACAGTATGTTCGATACGCGATTACCGCAAAGTACAGTCATGCATGATTTAGAGTAATATTCATTTCGACTGATATTTTATTGAATGAATTTCGTGAGAATAAAAATAAATGGTTCGATATTTCGAGGTCGTGCACCCTCGAGTCGAAACGAAAGCTGCAATAAATGTCACAAGAAATTTAAATACACTATTTTATATGTATTCCTCAGGTAGAATATCGACCTGACAATTATCCGTGCGAGAAAAAAAAATGTTCTTGTCTGGATCTCGAGATCCTTTCAGTCACTTTTTCTATATTTTCAACAGATCCGACTTTAAAAATTATAAATTAGGAAATAAAAATGCAATTCGAGTTGTTTTTAACCATCAGTACGAAATAAATCTTCGTAAAAAGTTAAATAAAAGAAGCGAAAAAAAGAGAGAAAAATTATGACTTTGTAAAGGAAAAACTTGAACCTACACAGCAAAACAGGAAAGCGAAGACACTTTTAAAATTAATGTCTTTTCTTCCTTTTCTTAAAACTTGGCTTCCTCCTTTTCTAATCAAGCAAAATTCCATTTAGAAAAGTACCAGTACACTTATTTCTCCCTACAAATCAACCGACAACAAAATGCAAAAAGTCAAGAAAAACACATCAATTCTCATACCCCACAGACTGACCCACTCCGCCATTTTTTTTCCAAAGGGAAAATATAAAAAAACAAAACATTTATACATCAAAACCAATTAACCTAATGCTGTTTTTATTAAATTTTGTATTCCTCGAGACCGAGAGTGAAAAAATCATAATGTGATTCACAAATCAAGATTTAACCCTTTTTTTTATTTTTTGGACTTTTTCTATTACTTTTGCTGGTAAATTTAACTTTGAAGCAAAGTAATGAGAGTGCCTCCATTTTGGCAGCTGCATACTGCGAGGTAATTACTCGAAGGTATTAAGTGTGGATTCACCTTCAGTTTATAGAGGCGCATTAGAGGTATAAGGTTAGCTTCCCATTCGGTGATTCCTATATGCAGTTTACTTGCAATTTTATTTCCAGCCAATTATAAGCAAAGAAAATTAACTTTGCCTCACTGCTGCTGGCTACAAACAAATCAGAAAAATTAATGAACAAAAATTCAATTAAGCGGTCTAGATACTGTACAAAACAAGCAAAGGGACTCGACTGGACGCTTTGGTGGTGTGACGCTTGCCCTAATGTCAAAGCCCTTTTTCATTGGTTTTAAATTGAGTGGCGTCACGCCATGGCAATCATTCGATTTTTTTGGGGGGGTTTTTTGGGTACGAATTTTAATTTCGAGTTTGTATTTGAAAAAAAAAGTAATGGAATCTTTCCTTTAGGCGAAGTAATTCGAAGCTGTTCCCATAATGCAAGTTAAATGTCAGGTTTATTAAAGACGCACGTTAAAGTTGTGAAATTTACATTTCAATTTAAACTTGCAATTGATTTTGCGATAAGTTTAAGCGTCAATTTCTTTTTTCCTATCCAAGAAAAGGGCAAGAGTAGTTGTTTCTATTAACTTATCGTGAGAAACCGTTCTCATGACAACAAAACTTCACAATATTTATTCCACCTATTTCCCCCCGCTTTTTACCTAGAAACCCAAAAAAAAGTGTGTAAAATTAAAAGAGAAAAAAAATCAAGTTAAATAAAAAAAATCTCAAATAACGATTTTCTCTTTTGACAAAAATCCAAAAATTCAATCGATATTTTTTTTAACCTTAATTGAAGTATCGAATTATATATTAATCGATTTTACGTCCACTCGGATTCAGTTAAAACACATAAAAAATTATCGATTTCCTACTCAATATTTCACTTACGTCTTTCGCTGTAAGCAAAACCCAATGGATACATTTTTCATATCTTATACCTACCTTTCATTTACTAACCGCACGACTCCTTTTACTTTTTTACGACTTTATTGAGAACCATAAGCCACGCAGGGGTTAATGACCACAACACACCTTGTAAACATTGCCACATTTGCACCGAAAACAAAATTAACTCGTCAGCTAACTTTACCACAGTACTAAAACGAGTGGGTATCGACGCTACAGTAACTTAGTCAGTACCTATACATGGTTATCTCCATCCACGAACTATAATTTCTTGATAAGGAGGAAAAGGAAAAAGGAAAATAAATAAATAAAAAGAAAAATAAGATTAACGCTAATGGCCTTGTTGGCAACAGCCGGGTCCAACTTTCCTCCAGTTAATTAGAGAAGAAAATTCTGTCAATAGAGCGACTTTATCTCGCCCACCCATAAAGCCATCTCACATCACGGATCTCGGGAATCGGTAAGAGTTTGGCTCTGCGGCCCTCCAAAATCTATAACGAACGACGCGATAAATTGAAGTTACTCAGCAAATTGCAGCAAAGCATTCGTTTCGTCTGTTTTCTAATCAATAAATTAGATTGTAAAAGACCAGATCGTACAAACCAATTCACTTTGACCGCACCCGTCGACCGCTTTCACCCGTCTCGTATAGCACGTTATTCGCTTCAACGTATTCCACGTGCAACAAATTGAACACGAGTGCATTTTAATGAGAATGTGGCTTTTGCCCGAGACTCCATGTGCGCTCAGTCTTTATTCATGTGTATTTCACTTCTCTTAATCGACTTCCAATCCAAGTTACGCCTCATGATGTCATGCTTTTCGCAATGCGATTTCCATTATGCGTGTTGGCCTCCAGTCAGCTTAAAACATTTAAATCGTTCTTTTGATGAATTGCGGTAAGTTCTGAGTGTTGGCTCGTCTCGAGACTAGGTAACAATCCGACGATTGTAAAATATGTATGGGAAAGTTACCTTTTAATTTTTGTTTTGGATTTACTGCACATCTTATTCGTCGCATCGATTAAATCTGTAGGTGGAATCTCTTTTATCTGTCTTTCTTTGCAACACCTATGTCAATATTTGTTTGCATGGTGTAAGTAATGCCTGCACGAGTGTTGTCACAGCTAATGTATTTTTTTGGGGTTTGTTTTTTGTTTTGTTTTGGTTTGTAAAGCAGTCATTAATTGGTTAATGCATTTATAGGTGAAGTGTGAGGGAAAAGTAAAAATTCTGTCAGGTATGTACTGTAGATATGACATGGGGTGGCGTGAATAAAAAAGAGCAAATGCTCTGAAATGTAAGATTAAAAATTTTCAGCAAATGGTTTTACTCTATTAAAAATTAGCATTTGCTACTTCAGCAAAGGTTTTTCTCCTTTTTTGATGGCATTATTTGCTTAAAATTACGCTTACAAGAACTTACAACTTTAAGCAAGCTACAATTTTGAAGCAAATGCTTCCATTTTTTGAAGTTACTAATTTTAGCTCCAAAAAATTGAAGCATTTACTACAAAATTGTAGCTTAAATTACTTTTTTTATAAGCATTTACTTCAAGTTTAAATAAATGCTATCAAAAAAAAAGTAAAACCTTTGCTGCAGTAGCAAATGCTAATTTTTAATGGACCAAAAACCATTAGATTAAAATTTTTATACATAATTTCAGAGCATTTGCTTCTTTTTTATTCAACCACCCATGTTTTCCATGTTGATGCAATCGAATCGAATAGGAAAAAAAATTCTGTTGACATGGAGACTGGACTATTATTGACAATCATCTTATTCTAAAAATATTATTCGCCTCTCGCATGATTTTTTTTTAAGAATGGCATTTTGTTTTTTCAAATTAGAATACTCACAACAACTGTTGTACTTCAGTTCAGAATGTCAGATTGTGCTTTTATTTCTTTTGTTGTATTTTACTTATTTATTCCATCTGCTGGTCGTGTCCCCAAAGACCAATAGGGCAGACCCGACATAGGGATAAGTTAAGAAAGAAAAAAAAAAAGGCTGGCTGCCCCATCCGGGGCTATTCAGTAGTGAGAAAGAAGAAAACACGAGTTAAGGCGAGATGCACAACTGGAACCAACTTCATTTGCAGAGATAAAAAGAAAAAATTTCAAAAGTTGGTTGCATTGCATGCTATGGGTGCCATGTGGATGCTGATTGGCTCCTTCGCTATCTTCCTGCATCTATTCTGCCCCATTTCTACAGCCAGTTTTACTTTATTTCGGCCCCCAGGCCCTTTTTCTATTTTCAGTATGGTTTTTGTCAACTATTCGTGATTAAAGTTTTATTTATTTTGTTTATTTTATTAGACACTTTGCATTTTCTCGTACGGTACGAGAAAGAAAAAATACGAAACTGAATTTTTTTGACGAGCAACAATGAAATATCTCGTAAATCCAAATATCGTAAGTACGAAATTGTTGACGCATGCGCAAATCAAAATAGATGAGAATTCGATCGCAGCCATTTTTTTCCCGATCTAACTTTTGAAACCAGTTTAGGCCACTTTTCAACATTGTAATTAAAATCAAGTCACTCATTCATCAAATTATTTATTTTTATGGTTTATAAAGACCGTTAGAACGCCAAAATGGACAGTCAGGGCCCAAAAAAATGTCAAGAAATTGTGCAATAGGCTCATCGTCAATTTTTGGCCCCTGGCTGTCCATTTTGGCATTCTCACAACCTTATTTGTTTAGTTATTTATTTATTTAGTTTATTCAGTTAGATCGTTTGGTCTCTGCAAACTGTGTTACGAGATTTCATTTACGGCGCTTACGAAAAACAAGAAAAAAATTTTTTTCGTTTGTAAAGTTTCGTAAATAAGTCTCATACGAAAAAATGCAATGTGTCTATTAATTGATTATGTTTGAACCCAAAAAAAAGATGTTGGAAAATGTCAGTTATTTTCCTCTCGGTACACAAATCACATTTTGATTTATGGTTTACACGCAGTTACAAAAGTAGAACTTGTTTGTGGCTTTCGACCTCAATTGTGTTTATTGATTCTTTTCATACTGCATTTTATGCATCGATAATCACATAGAAACTTGTCAAAGACGCTCTACGAATTTAGTGCCTCGCCCGAGCAACCGAACAGGTTGGAAAAGGAAATGTAGAAATTGATGTAAACAAACAGAAATATATATACCGAGTCTAAACCAATTAGTGAAATTTGAATAAACATCAAAACCACAGCATTCGTCTGGAAAAATCCATCACTTATTCAGTGGAAAATAGTGGGTTCGATGCTTCCCCCGAACCCGATTCGATTCGAATTTATAGCGGCCTACCAACCAACCCACAATTGAAATGGAAATTATACGAAAAGCGATTAGTAACGCATAAAAACGTTCACAAAATGTCGATTAATTATTCAAACAAAACTCATAAGAATTAAAAATCTCTTAAACTCAAACCACCGTGTCAACAGAAAAGTGTTGCGATTCGACGCTATTTTCGGGTTATGGAGCAATATAACAAAACACATCGAAGCATTCTCCCTAGTCCCCATTGCTTTTGCCGATTGTGTCGCTTTCCGGCAACAGGAAGCGCTTCGATGCATTTTTCATGTTAAGTGCGGCAGCCATTTTGAATCACCGATAGATCGAAACAAAACATCGACAGAAAAGTCGGTTTCGCGGTTTTTTTTTTCCCCACCATTTGAAACATGTTTTTTCCTCACCCTACAAACTTTACTTTACATAAACCCGAATAGTTTATCGATTCCTCCAGTGTCGACTTTAAAAAATAAGTTTTTTCCTCTTTATACATTTCCTTAAATTTGAGTCAATATCCTTCAAAAAAAAATAAAATCTCGAAAATCCCTTCTTATTTGAACTTGTTTTAATATTTCTAAAAGTAAAACATTCACTTTACTGCCCTATTAAATCCCTCTTAGGACTAAAAATAAAAAATCTTTATAAATATTTAAACAAAAGTATTCTTTCAAAAACACCAGAGTGAAAAGCTTGTAATTTAATTCCCTTCAAAAACGCGACTCTAAAAAAAAAAAAAAAAATAAGCCTAACCCAATATTTTTTCCAAATAAAACAAACAAAACTTTTGTTTTCTTCTAATTATGCCTTCTTTTCCCATTCAAAACTACTCAATACCGAAATTTAACAACAAAAACAGCCCTGGGCTCATTTCCAGGGACTTTATAAACCCTTTCCTACTTTGTAGTGACCAAAATAATAAAATATTCATGCAACTTTAAAAAAAAAATCGCTGATCTATGCCCTTTAACCGCAAGCTTTAAAAAGTAAGACAAGGGACTGGAAAAATAAGAAGTTTTAAAAAAAAATATATAGGAGGAAAAAAAATGGTAATTTTGAGACCCACACCAAACATGAGGCATTAAAGATCAATTTTATTATCATAACAAGTCTTAAGGTTTGCGGAAACAGTAGTAACAGTTAAACAAGGACGGTCGTCGCGTTTCCGTGCACACGTCGCTCATTAGAAAGGGGTGGTGAATGTTGTCATGGAAACGGGGATCCTTCAAAATACACTGTCCTTTATTTCGATGCGTTTTAATTTTTCATTATGAAAACAAACTGAATTTTTACTGAAAATGTTGAAACTGATGAAAATTTTTGAATTTTTAAAATTTTTCCTTTTTTTTTTTTTATTCTTGTAGGGGGAGGGGTGAAAGGGAGGGGGTTAAAAAAAATGTGATTTCTGTCCGATAAAAAAAAATGTTGATTCATGTAAATGGAAAAGTGAAAAATATGACGAGACCTCAAATTGAGGTCACAGACACATCGCTCCAACTCCCAATCCCAACTATGGTATACGCAGTGCATGCAGAGAAGCTTCACGGCTGTTCGAGGCGGAGTTTTCTGATTTAACTACACATGTTGTTATTTACATGTTGCATTTTAAAAATGCACAGAATCCGATCAATTTCTTTTCTTTATTTATTCACATTAGAGCCATGACGTTAGAAACGTGGGTTTAAACCATAAAATAAGGGAAATTACTTCGTATGTTCCATATTCGATGGTTTGTATCATGCAATACTAATCGACCGATGAGAAATTCGATTTTTTCCCTCTCTCGTTTCTTCTTGTAAACATTATTTCTGTGGTCATTAAAAGCCGTTAATAATTCTCTGAATTTTCTAATTTGAATTAAAATTAAAATGAGCAAAGGTTAATAGAATTTCATCTTTACGCGCTAATATTAAATCTAATTTATTTTTCTTCGCCATTTTAATTTTGTTTTTACTCCCAGTTTTTATTGTGAAATCCAACCCAAATAAACAAAAAAATGAACTAAATTTAGAGTCAATCAATTTTTTTAATTTAATAATCACCTGACTGCATCCCACCTTTTTCAAAT
Organism: Geophilus flavus; assembly: GCA_034695885.1. NCBI lineage: Eukaryota > Metazoa > Arthropoda > Chilopoda > Geophilomorpha > Geophilidae > Geophilus > Geophilus flavus. The sequence continues at coordinate 15,040 of JAQFZO010000535.1, forward strand.
TAATATTTTTAGAATTTAAAAACAATTTAAAAAAAATACACAAAAATCCATAAACACAAGAAAAAAAGGAGATTTAAAAGAAAAAACTCTTAAATCTTTCAATTCTTCCATAAAACCCTCTAATACTCCCCGACAAACTTCAACTGGTGAAATTTTTTAAATTTCCAACACTCACGACCGCACTCACTCAACCCTCTACATCAACTTTTCCCATAACAAAATTAGAGGAAATTAAACACGAACTTACCCCTAAGTAAAAGCAAATTCCATAAATATTAATCAGCGAACAAACGAACGAATGAAAGTCCACTAAATCATCCCTCAATCCTTTATTTCCCACCAAAAAAAAAAATAATAAAAATATAAAATCCAATAAACGATAACTTCACCTTACAAAAAAAAAAAACATTAAAAATTCACCTTCCAGAACCTTTCCACAAACAACAAAAACAACAACACCAAAATTATATTTTTAAAAAAAATAAAATTTAAATTTAAATTTAAAACAAATTAAATGAAATAAATAGCAAAAATCAAATAAACGATAACTTCACCTCACAAGAAAAAAAAATAAACATTAAAAATTCACTTCCCAGAACAACAACAACAACAACACCAAAATTATATTTTTAAAAAAAAATAAAATTTAAATTTAAATTTAAAACAAATTAAACGAAATAAATAGAAAATTACTCGTTGATAAATAATGCACCTTCCAATTTGATATAATGTGGGCCATTCCATTGCTAGGTTTCTAAAATAAACTATGTCAATAAAACAAGAGGCACTTTTCGTGCCATCCTCTTTTTAGCGAACCCGAATCCGAAGCCAGTGATCCACAGATTAGTAGGGGGATTAAACGGTGCGCGTAATCCCACGTTAATAAGTGTCGGTATTAACTATGTAATTAGACTTACTTTGTGCACGGTGTAAACGGGACTGCCGGTTCGAAGTACCAGATGCGTTCGTTTCAGTGTTTGGCCGCTGAATGGGGCTGCGTTACGCGCACGTAAGCATGCGTGTTGTCAGTTGCGGGGGCGGTGGCCGGAACGCGGGTTTTCTTCTGTTCTTTGGCGCAGTGTTTGCACAGAGGGAGCCACTGGAAAAGGAAATAAATCGGCCTTGGAGTGACACATGTAAATTGAATCACATTAACAATTTGCTACGAATAAATGGAGAATTCAGTTGTGTAAACGAGTCAAATTTGAATAGATTCTGTACTCCTGCGTCGAGATCGTTTTCTTTAACTCGCTTTTCGTCCCAAAAAAATACTGGTGATATAAAAAAAAAATCTTTTTTCTTTATACAAATGAATTAGTTATTTAAACTTTCGTTTTAATACGTCTAGCTTTAAGAAAAGTGAAAAACATGTTTTTTAAAAAATATTCTTAGTTCCAAAATCGATTAATCGAATTAATCCGAATTCAATAATCAATATTTCGACTAATAAAAAAAAAAATATCGCATGTTTTGTAACATTACCAAAATAAATCTTTCAGAGTAAAATTAAACTCCAGTAATCAATTTTGAAAATAGTTTCAACAAAAGTTTAACTATCCAGAAACTAATCGATGATTACTAGACCATACCATACCAAGCGACGTTGGTTTATTTGTTTATTTATTATTTCTTCGCTTCGCATTATAAATTCCAAATTCTCTCATATTTTGATAGTATTAACCGTCAGTTTACATTGATGAACTAGTTTCTAAGAGAAATAAACATCAACGTTATAAATAAAAATAATCCCACCTGTTTATGTTCAATTTACAGTCAGCAGTTGTTGTTTTTCATAGCTTACCAGGGGGTTAATCACACTAACCATGTTATATAACTATTAAATATTAATAGAGTGTATACTGACTGACAGATCTTATCACTTAATCATGTTATGGAATCTTGGAAAATAATTTTTATCGAATTATCTAGATTGTGTACTGCAGGGAAGTTATTCGTAATTCGTAAATTGCAATTTGTGGTTTTAAAATGTTTACCAATGATTTTTCTATGAGTTTTCACTGAATAAACGCTCGAATTTATGATGGAATAAACTTTCCGTGAAGTTTATATCGTGACTGAACAACTGCCAACGTGATACGTCATTAGTACATTTAAATTTCGGGTGTTGAGTTAACACTCGATGGCTTAACAAGCCGCAAATGAGCGATAAAATGCTGAATTCAGCTTTACGTAGAGGGAAATAGATAATGTATAGGGCCAGACAAATTTGTAGGCAAAAGTTTTACGCGAATAAATCAAATTTTAAGACAATTTCTTACTTTCTCTTATCAATTCCTCATTCCAGTTTGCGAGATTTTCCGTTTTTATCTCAGTTGTTTCCCTCAAACCGCTACATCAGCAAACATTTCCTACATAACATTATAAATTAGTTAAAATTTTACGCTCGTTTCAAATATTTATTGCAGTTTATAATTTACTTGGTGATTTGATTTGCGAAGAACGTCATTTTTTCCCATGGTTCCTTTCGTTTGTTTGGCTAAAAATAAAAATAAGTTGAGAAATTTAAACTTACATATAAATTTAAATAAATAAATTCGTTTTTATTTTTTTTTTCTATTCTGACGTTTTTTATTAGGACTATTCTCAAAAGAAAAAAAGTTGAAGGTCAACTGAATTTTGTCGGAAAGATGCCAAATGAAACAAGAGACAAACGGAAGACTTAATCTTTGGCAAAACCAAATAATCTTTACGTCATTCACAACCATTTTTTTTCTTTTTTTAAAATTTGGTTCTGGTGCGTGAGTTGCATTAAATCGTCACACAAGCTTTCACCCCTCGTTTAGGCCTTGCAAATTCCATCAAGACGAAATAAAGAAAACGTGCAACTAAATCCTTTGCAAGCCATGTTCTGTCGAATCGTTCGACGTTAATTTAATGAAAACTTAAGACCACCAGATCTGGCCGACTTTACAAACCAACTAAACTAAAAGGAACTTACTTGATAATAAATTATAAAATGCTAAACTGCTTCGTCAGTGTGAAATTATTTTAATAAATTAGTCAAAATAATTTAAAATAAAATTAATTTTCTACGTAAACACGATTTAATTTATAAACTTAGAAATTAAGCACTCACTTCACTGCATGGTCGCTGCGCCCCCCACGGAAGTAGCCATCTTAATAACCCGGAAGTAGCGTAGCACGAATTTGGGAACGTAAAGCGCCATTAGCTGCAGTGGTAAAAATTGTAAAAATTTAAAAAGAAGAACCTTCAGTGATAATGATATAAAAACAGGAAGAAGCATGATTCTGCAAAAGTTGCAGAAAGCGATATTATTTTTTACTGATTTTTTTTCGCGTTATGGTTCGATTAATTTATAATAAAATGACTTCTTCAGAAACGATGTGAGAAGTAATAAAGTGATGAATATTATAAACTTTTTTAATAAATTGAAAAAAGCAATTTCATTATTATTCCACAGTAATAAAAATTGTTTGTAAAATAATCGTCAAGGGCTTTAGTAGGTTTGTAAGCCTTTAAATTCAACATAAACCATTTTATACGAGCGAAATTCCGTAGAAAAGACGATCGTAAAATGCAAGCAAAGTTATGGTGAAGAATAGATGGAAAACTTTGATCATTGCTAATTGTGCTATGATTACACTGAATTTCAATATGTGGAAATTTTTAATTTAATCCATATAATCAGCCCAAAAAATCAAGATGCACTTTTTATTAAAGTTGATGCATAAAAATTTAAATAAAAAAAAACTTTTTGCCATGACAAAATCCAATTTATTTACAAACTGCATGTGTGGATTTTTTTTTATTTCTTAAAGATGAAGACAATAGCCAAAATAACATGCACAAGCAAAATACAGACAAAAGTTTTCTACTTTTTTCGAATGAAATTGGTTCAATTTGGTTGGGACGTTGTATTTTTCTTTCTTTCTTTCTTTCATTTTTTTTCTAAATATTACATCGCTATGGCTAGACAGAAAAATTTAGTATTAAACGACAAAAAATTGTGAATTTAGAATTTCTCATAATCGTAATGGAATTTTTTTAAAAATATAATATTCATTTTTTAGATCGATTCATTTAAAATTTTTAAAATAGAGATGAAGAAAATATGTAAAAGTACATGCGAGAAATAATAAAATATTTAAAAGAAAATGCCTGTACTGACATCTACCTGCTAAATATCGAAGTTCTAATTATATGCAAAGGCTGTTCTACGAAAAGGAAGAAACTCTACGTTAATTTTTAACTTTAAATCCTCTTTAAAAAATTCCAATTAAACTCAAAACAAAAAACTTAAGCTCTAAATATGAATAAAACAAATTAAAAAGAGAAAATCCTACTTAGTCTACAACGCAGGTACCGTCCTCGATCTAGAGACAAATCCCCGAGCAGCTCTGGTCAAAACCTAAAATCATGGCGCCGTCCGCCTCGCAGATTTGGAAGGTGAAGAAGGATTTTCCGATTTATTCATGGCTCTAGAAAGTTTACCAGAAAAAATAAAAATTTTGGATTATTTTTTTTAGACTGTACGGCCTCATATACCATTAATAAAATTTCGAAAAGGGGGATTGATTCGAAAAACCGGCGGTAAAGAATCTTTTTCTTATTTTTAGAACGTGCTCGGTTAAAATCTGTTTATTTGCTGATATTTTTACCTACTTTTTAATTTGAATACAGGCCCCTCGGGTCCTTCATCTGCAGTTGCCGGCGGCCCGTACATAGATGAAACTCATTTGCCTCCAAAATATGCCAGGAAGCCACCCACTCAAGCCGAAATTGAATATATTAATGTGAGTTTTATATTTTATTAAATTTCTGTAATTTTTATAAAAATATGCATTTCTATTTACAGCGAGGCGGACCAGAATAATGAAATTAGAGTTGAAATTAACTGAAAACTTAAAAATTACTCTCGATCTGCAAATCTCCCTGCTCCACTTTATCTTCGAATTTAGAATTCACATAAAAGAAAAAAATATGAAATAGAGATTAAATTGCGAAATTTAAGAATTAGAAATGTATGATTTGTAAATATATACGGTATAACACAAAAAAATAAAAAATAAAAATTGAAAATCTATTTCATTTCATTTACAATCTTTTTTTTAAATGCACAAATCGTTTTCAAATTTCATTTGAAGACTGTACGACACTTGAATTGGATTTGTCGGATAAATCTTGATGGGTAAATCCCATATCATAGTCTCGATATCCAATACTGGCGGGCCAGACCAAGTGGAACTAGTCGTGGCATCAGTTTCAAACTGTTGATTTTTCATCGAAGTAGTCGTAGTGACAAACTCGAAATGCAATTTCCATTTTAACGTCACTGCGGTCAAGTAAATAGTAAAATATTTATTTAGAAAAATAAAATTGTAAAAATTAATTTACCTATATCCGTATTAAACCCCGGGGTAATCGATAACGGTATGGGTAAAATCATCTGTGTATGTTTCGTGTGTAAACAAAATTCGTGATATTTGTTGTAACTGACGACCGATTGACCGTGATAAGCTTTCAACCGACATTCGTCGCTGATCGTTTCCTCGCTTTGTAGCGTCACGGAAAACTGAAAAGAAACACAAATAAATTATTATTTACAAAAATAAACATAACCCTTACAAAAATAGTCATAAAAGTCCATAAAGTGATCAAAAAATAATGAAAATTGATCACTTTATGGACTTTCATGATCATTCCATTACCTGAACGCATGGAACCGACGCAGTAGAAAAATCAAACGTTCCCACAATATCTTCGCCTAATTTATACGCCGGTTTAAATAAACAAAATTTTACGACTCGACCGTACGTGTTTGTGATGCAGTAACAACCTGATAAGGAATTTTTATACTCATTTAAATCATTATCATAAAACTGCATAAAATAATTCATACTCGGGTTTCTTCTCGTTGTTATGTTTTGTAGTAATTGCATGGCTAAATCTAACGTCGGTTCTGTCTGTTGAGACGTAAGAAACGGATTACTCGGTAATAGTTCGTCGGTATCGCTGTACAAATTGGCTTCGATTAATCCTGAAAGAAATACAATAGTTGTAAATCATATAATTTTATTTTATGAATCAAATTCAATGCTCACCTTGTACTACTAAAACTTTAAATGGAACTCGCAAAAGTTTAATTGGGCAATTAACTCTTTGAGTGCCGATGGTTATTTTATATGAGTATTTTATAGCTTGTCCCTTATACGATGGTGGAACATCCATCGGAATTACATCTTTGTAAATAACTATTTTAGAAAAATATATAAATTTTGAGTAAATAAACGAAAAACAAATAATAAAATTACATGTTTTCTTCTCTCCTGGAATCAATCTGACATCACAAAACAGTATTTTTGGCTTTGTGGAAAGTACTGCGTGTCCTCTTTCGCCTATATTTCGAAATTTCATTCATAAATCCGGTTATGATAACTCGTTATTAATTTAGATCACCTTTACAGGGGGCAAACGACGTCTCTTTGTTATTGGTTGCTAATTCTTCTTGTGAAATTGAGTTTGCAAGTGGAAATTGAACCTTGGAATCATTTACGGAGCACTGGCAATGTATTTGTGCACTTGCCCAAGCTAATGTTTCACATACTTCACTGTAAATCAAAATATAAAAAAGTTCAAGGTTAAAAAAAAATACTGCAATTATGTTTCATCAATTTATTACTGTTGACTCACTTGTTTGATTGCGCTCTAGTGTTTGGATTTATCACTGGATTTTTAAACGTAATTAAACACTCGATCGTCTCACCAGCTAAATAAACCGATCCTCGAATTAATCTGGCAGTAACTTCAATCATTGCACTTAAAAAACAATTTCAGTTGACGTTTCTCTCTCCTCTGATGTTTTCCTCGTCGATTTGTCCCGGTTCTAATATTTTATTTCCCGTCTGCGACCGATCTGAGGATACCACTACCATCTTGCGTTAGTTTTTTAAAGTTTTGGATAAATACTGACAAAAATCCTTTCCGTTCATTCTATGCTGTCGGATGTCCGACGCATGCGTAAACATCGAGATTCTGTTACGATTTATCCTCCTGTTGTACAGACATGAGTAATCGGAAAGTACAAACATGGATAAATACAAGATAAATAGAAAATGGTTAAAATGAGTAGAATTTGGATAAAATTAAACGATTGCGATGTACCAATTTGAATATGTTTTGGAAGTCCTTTTACAGCTTTCCTTCGTTCATAGGTAGGCAATGAATCACGATTTCAGGGAAAAGTGAAGTGTTTGTATTCTTATCTAAGCCTAAATAACATCATACATTTTCTAATTTTACAGCTATTTGTTTTGAATACAAATTAATGACTAGAACCGACATATAATGAGCGAAGAACTTTCCGGGAAAACAATTATTATATTTATTGCTTGCGGAGTATTGGTAAATAAAAATTTTAAAAAATTAAATCAATCGATCAAAAGTACCGTTTTTTAATTATATTTTTATTTATTTACAGACGTTAATTTTACTTTTTATTTTTGCAAAGCGACAAATTGCTCGATTTACGTTAAAATCACATCGTGGTCCGCATGTTATGATTGCACGTGATGCGCCAAAAGTGAGATTAATTTTTTTTAAATTACTTACGATGTAAACAAATACGAGAATTTTCTGTTTATGTTGATTACAGACTTTAAGACGAGAAACGCATCGTCGCTTAGATCGGGTTACTGAAATTCAGTACGAACCTCAAGTGCTTTTTAAAGAAGAAGCGAAAAATGGCGATACGCAAACTATTAATAGTAATATTTACGTTTATCTTTTTTTTTACTTCAATTTAAAAAAAAAATAATATTTTTCTCGTTAAATTAGATTTACCACCTCATTACTACCGGATGAAAGTGGTCGATTCTTTATCAATATTAGGTAAGCTTAAATTATTAATTAAGAGAGATCGATTTTACTAACTTCTATATTTAGAAAAAGAAATACGCGAACGCCAACCGACGCTTTGGAGGTATCCGAATTCAAATTTGCGCAAATTTCTTCTGGATTTGCTCAGAGGACCACTTCATGGCGCCAGTTCTCGATTAATCCATCAATTTTGTGATGTGTATGAACACGCCAGGCTAGATCCTACGGTAATAAAAAATAGGGGATAAATTATTCGATTCCCAAATTCCCTGCTTTTCCCCCCCCAAAAAAACCCTGAATATTCCCATACCTGCTTCTTTCTATGAAATAACTTTTTCCTACCCCCAATTTACATCCCCCAAAAAACCTCGATTTTACCCCATTTTTATACCCCCAATTTTTAACGTGATCCTACACCATTCTTCAAATACTTTTTGACAATTTCCAAGTGGTTTTCAGCCACTTCTGAACGAGTTTTAGATGATTACCAATTGATTTCCAGCTTCCCGAACAATTTTTAAATGATTTCTAATGATTTGCAAGTGATTTTCTGTTATGTCCAAACTATTTTCAAATGATTTCAAACAAT
>JAQFZO010000536.1:0-23477 GCA_034695885.1 Geophilus flavus
TTTGGATTACTAGAGTATAAAATAGACATTTAATCAACTTTAGTCATTTATTACATAAGTGTAAAAACATTACTCTATTTAGCGACTAAATAAAGTGTCTAATAATTTTTTTAGTCACTTGATTTCCAGTGCGCACACACAATTCGCTGCAAAACACACCCATTTGTTGGGAGCTAAGAAGTGAAATATCGACAGTTTTAGCACAAAAAATTGAAATGAGGTTGAGTTATTACCGAAGGTGAATAAAAGTCTTACCTGCTATTCGTTTAATAGACTATAAAATCACTCAATGTACATTTCAATGTAAAATTATTACATGTCTACACTGTTCATAGAGTCTCGAGAGCCCCGTGTTTCTCCTCGCCAACACTTCATTCTTAATCGCTACATCGACTTCTTCGGGCCCGAGGTACTACATACCACACGCAGCAACTGCTGCAACATTAAATCGTATCAACCACCACCATCTCGAGTCCATTGTGTAATTTCGCGTAAATGAAATGTTTAAGGATTTGCAAATTTATTTTGCCTTGATGTAATAGCTTGTGGTAAACAAACAAAAAAACCCTGTTCTAAAAGTATATACGAGTATATTAATTTAATAACCCACATAATTTCTTAAGTATTCCAGCTACAGCAGTAGCTGCATTCAAAAAATAAAACAAAAATTGTGTTTTGTGTTTTAGGCGTAACTTACTTCTCATTAATTCTCAGTTTAATGAGAACAAGTAACGTCTAAAACACAAAACACAATTAAAACACATATTTGGTTTAGTTTTTGAATGCAGCTAGTGTTTTAAGAGTTAAACAGGAAGAATTTGTTGAAGATTAAAATATAATAATAAAATTTGACCTGAGACCAATAGAGCTAGACAAGATAATAGTTATTATTCAGGGATTAAGAATACAGTTGATAAGAAATGATCAGTTCCTTTAAAATGCCAGTAAGAACAAGTAACAAAATTTAGTGCAGAAAGATTCTGATGAATGCTAACCGGTCATAACTGTTTTGTTGTAGCAAATCAGTGATTCCTGGACTTCTGCAACATGAAGCAATGCTTTGCCTATGGTCATAAAAAGCTTCACTTCACTAAGTGCTGGCCATATTACAAATACAAATGTCTAATTTCACATACTGTATTTCTTCGAATAATATCCCCCCTGGATTATAAACCACATCAAAAATGCGTGAACTTAATAGAACCAGTCATCGATTACAACCCACCCACACATAAATTTCAAGATAATTTTTTAAATTTTAATAGAAAAAAACTAGGTAAAAATACTAGATAAAATGCTAAAATGCTGAAAATCCAAAAAATCCAAACGTCACAACCATTAGAACCCACCCTCGATTATAGACCACATCAAAAACGGCTCGAAGAAATAAGGAATTATCACTAGGCCACTGGGCCAGGAGATTGATTTTCTGCTTTCCAACTCTGGAGGTTCATAATATCAATAAAAGATGATACGAATTATAAAAATGTTTCTGATAAGTTAAATTACCAATCCTCTTTAAATATTAGCCTGGCCCAATAACCTAGTGACAGTATTTGGAATTAGTCATTTGTAATGTGGCAAGCGCTGGTTGAAGTGACGATGTTTATGACCATACATTTATAAAATCACGTGTACAGTGTTGCATGGTCAGTGTCTGTTATAAAGGTTTAGTGTTAGAAATTTCTGATGTCATTTCCTGAATGCACTCGTTTAGCACTCTAAGTAATGGATTGGAAAAGGATCTGATTCCCGCACTTTATTTCATAAGGAGGTTACATACAGGGTGAACAAAAAATCTGGACCCCTCAAATATTTCAAAATGACAGTCATCAGTGTGACAATGATGGAGTCAAATAGGAAGCTGGGTGTTCCAAATCTAACAGTGACCTCAAATTTGACCTTTGACCTCAATTTCAAGGTCATTCTTACTCTAACACAAGAACCATGATAATAAACAGGGAAAAAGTCAATCGGTTTTCTCCATAAAGTAAATTAGATAAGGTAAGGATGACATTTAAATTAAGGTCAAAGGTCAAATTTGAGGTCACACCATTGAATTTGACTTCCCATCATTGTTTTGTTGACAACTGAAAAATTTGAGGGATGCAGACTTTTTGTTCATCCTATATGTTGGTTTTAAATTTTGTAAAAAAAAAAAAAAAAAAAAAAAAAAAAAAAAATATAGCAAATACAGTAAGTATCCGAGCATGTTGACACACGTTATCGTTTCGTTTCCTCAGGGACTGGTCTGATAAAAATTGTTATGACTTTTGACATATGCCTCTTGTGTATAATTTATTGGTGTTTTTTAGGTTATGGAGCTGTCATTTTATTTATTGATTCAGTTAATTTGACACCGTAAAATTGGTCTGAAAAATTGTTTATAGCTACTGTATTTATTTAAGACTGGAAAACACTTAGATTTTACTGAATCCTTGATTTTTGGTCACTTTTTAACTCATTTTTATTAATTTCAAGGTGAAAAATAGTGAAATAAAATTTGTTTTTACTTATTTTTAATTTATTTCATTCAGTGAAATTGTATGACAGATAATACACAGATGGTGACTTCATATGTACCAAATGTTTATTCAGTTACATGAACTGCTTTGTGTATATTACAATAAATTCAACAAACAGTTATAAAATGACGCTTTCCTTGCATTCTAATTTGTAATTTAACGACAACAAGAGTTAAAGTGAACCAAAAATCGATGAAAACGAGTGAAGAATCGGTTGAAATCAATTAATTTTGAGCAATTACAAACACTTGGTTGCAAATTAAAATTCCCAGATCCCAGGATCCGGTGTAAGTGTAATCCAGAGTGACTGCATCACTTGATATGAAATGGTCTGTCAAAAATCAAGACCAAAGATTCTGCTCAACCAAAAAAAAAAAAATTAAATTATAATTAAAATGTCAACTCTCCCAAAACATCTTTCCTGACACCCATCAGAGAACCCAGATTTTAACCCACAATTTTTTTAAAAATCAAAACAGACAAGCAATTCATACCCAAAGTTTTCGGAAAACTGTATTTTTAGAAATTGATGTTTTTTGGTTCTAATACTGCGGTTTTCCAGTTAAGCGAAGTACTCATAACTTTTGTCTGGCCATGAAACCTGTGCCCGGAATTGTCCATATTCTCCAATCACCACAATGTCCCACTTGTTAGTCTGTTGGTAAGATCATGCCACAGACTGATGGTAGGTTGCTACTGGCTGAAATGAAAGCCACAGAAAGTCTGGCACAGAAAAATTAAAATTTGTTTTGTGGTTCCGATCCCACGGCACAGACTTTCCAGGTACTGAATGTGTTAGCACTTTTTTCTGTAACATACAATTCCGTGGGCAAATTGGTCATGCTGTCAGTACTGACCCTTATGGAGAGTTTTGGATGTTTTTTGATAAGTTATAGGGTGTTTAGAGTCGTCCTGGAAGCATTTTTGGGTGATTAACTGGGAGGTTTTTGGGCTGTTTTGCTCGCTTTTGCATTGCAACAAATATTCAACAGATTTTCCACAAACATACAGTAAGCCATACATTGTAGGCAAGTTCAGAAATGAATTAAAACATGTGCATTTCTGTTTACACCTGTGCAACTACAGTACGTGTTTGCACCAATAGGTGTAAATACCCAAAACCTCCAAAGACCATCCAAAACACCCCAGAAAACCACCGAAAATTCACCAAAACTACTTTTAACCTTTCCAGCCCCATGCTCAGACAAAAGTGACCCCAGTACCAAAAAAAAAAAAAAAAATACTTGACCAAAATTTACAATTTATGGCTGTATTCCTTTAAAATCATGATTAAAACATTATAAACCACATTTCAAGTCTCAAAAAATTTTGACGTCAGGACAAAATTCGCACATGCGCAAGTCAAAGAAAGTGAAGTAGGTCAAAAGTGACCTATCTTGGGCATTGGGGCAATTTATTTAGCACGGTGCTTTAAAGGTTAATTGAGATTCAGATTCAGATCCCTTCAACATACATATTACATTAGCAGAAATGCAGAGGGGTCGCATTGAAGGAAGATCACAAGGAAATGAGCGCCAAATTCAAATTGGAATATATACAGGAAAATAATACCATATTATAACTTCAGAAACAATACTTATGAAAATCTCCATGTGTAAACTCACTAGTTTTAATCATATTTCTTATGTTTTATAAATAAAGCAAGCAAAACTATGCGACGAATCAGAGAAAAAAACATGAAAAGAATTACTAAGGAAGCTTTACGCATCCATCTAGCAGACAAAACTGAAAGTGTATACAACAACATGTGGAACAAAAAATACTCCATAGCGCGTCGTATTTGCTGGATGTTGGCAATAGTAGGTGCATTATCTCTTTGCACCTACGAATGTGGGGACCGGATCCTTCATTACTCGAATAAACCAACTAAAGTGCTGGCTGACATTCAAGAGCAATTGCTAGTTGATTATCCTGTCATGCACATCCTCTCCCAATTCACCAATGAATTTCTGGCATATAATAACAAAATGGGAATGACAGAACTCGAAGGTACGTTTAAAATATCAACTCTCGATTTACCCAGCAAACTGAAAGTAGAATTTATGGAGGGTTGAAAATTATTTGTTCTTTTTGTTTTAGATTACTGTCATTTCAGCTTGCTTTTTATTGAAGATAACCATACAGAATTGGAAGAAGTGCTAAAAATGTTCAACTGGACTGCATCGATTCAAAACGTATCATTTAAAATAGTAAAGATACGAAAATTTTAGTAATATCTCTTACATAAATGTCTGACCCTAGACTAATAATTTCTATTAACCGCACACAAAGAAAAATGTCTGGTCAAACCATGTAACCATGCTTTAAGACATGGCTTGAGGAACTGAAGGACCAAATCTGATTTTTAATTACTTGTAGAAATATTATTCAGTTTTAGGTCCCACAAAGTAAAGTCTCCATAGGGCAGTGACGACCCAGCTGATGCTGTGGAAAGAGGAAACCAACAACACAACTAAATTTAATAAACAAACTGAAAAATCAAATAACCTTTAAAGGCATAAATAAATAAAGAACTACGGCACCTTCTTCAATTTACACTTTTATATACCTCTAATACACCATTTTAGGTGTTAAGTGAATTATCCCTGGTGTAAAAATAGGTTTTACACAATTTTACACCATTTATTTTTTACTGTGTGGGGCTTTAAACAAGATCAAGAGTCAGACCTTTCTTCCATCTGAGGTATGGGAAGGCTAGAAGTACGGTAACTAAATAAAACCACTTATTGCTTACAGGGGAAAAAATCCTTTCCTGACAAATTTAAAACGGAAGAACTGAAAACACCTTTTGCAATTGCTTCTAAATTTATAAATGGTAATCTTTATAATATAATACTTTTAATCTTAAATAATTCGTAGACCGGGTTGCATCAACGATAGCTTAGTTAAGTCAAAACCTGAGTTTATGTATAAAGGATCTTCCTTATACTTAAACTCAGTTTAGACTTAGCTATATCGTTGGTGCAATTGGCCTTAGTGTTAAATCTTTTTGCAGTTGAAAAGCTACCTCTAGGCCCAGAAATAAGGCTGGAAGTTAAAGCAAAACCAAAAACAGAAATAAACAAACTTGCACGAGAATTACAAATGGTATAAACTACAAACCAAAGTCTTGTATATTGAACGTTTATGTTAATTTTAATTAACATTAATTTTTTGTAAGGTCATATCATTTCCTGCAGTATTGCAAATCACTAATTATAGATTTAAACGATTTATTGAAATCTTTAACAGATATTTGTACGACCTAAATCGAGCAACAGGAAATTTGAACTGATGTACCGTTTCCATTTAGCTAGTGCGACTAAAGAAAATGTGTTTGGTTTCGCCGTAAAGAAAGTAAGAATAAGAAGAATATACTGTATCATTAGATACCCACTCATAATATCATCAGCCAGCCTTGGAGTAGGCAATACAAACAAAGCCTGCTGCAAGGGGCAGCATTGTAGAGCAGTGGAGGCAACGCCTGCTTCAAGGGACAGCCTTGAAGGAGGCAATGCGGCAATGCCTTCTAAAATGGGCAGCCTTAAAGGCGGCACACAAAACCTGTTTACTTACACATGCACAATACGGTAGCGTTACATTCGGATTCAGACATTAAGTTACCTAAACTCTAACATCATTTTTCTTCAGTCCCAAAAATATTGTACGCTTGTTCCACTTGTTCCATTGTAAACAAAGCAGCCAAATATTTTATTATCTTCTTCTAGTACTCTTTTTTAAACACAAAACAATCACCTTGCGTCACCACATTAGATATGGAAAATTGTCACGAACACTGCTACATGGATGAAATCAAACGAAGCAATTTGCAATGCCAGTATGTACAGTAACACTAAAAGAATAATTGATATTCATAAACATATTTTTTTAATGCTAAATTGGTTTCAGAATGCCATTTCTCCCAAAGATGCACAATATAAAATGTGTAGCAAATTCAATAACATGCGAGTATACCAAACAAATCACTAAAATAGCCTACAGAGTCAATCCTCCGACCAAATGCGGATGTATCCGAGAATGCGAGAAAACCATATACACCTCTCATTACTTTTTCTATAATGAACATACATATACAACAAGTGGTTACTTTTTCACCAACCAGATTCTCACCTTATCAGAACAATATTATTACAATTTTATCGATTTGCTTTGTGATATCGGTGGTTACTTGAGCCTTTACACTGGAATCTCCTGCATCAGTTTTATTGGATCTGTAGTCATCTTCATCAGACAACACTATGAGAAGGAAATATTTTTAGCTAAATATAAAACTCATTTTGCTAAACGGGTAATTGCAAAAGCTAAAGGTTTATTGAAGAAAAAGTTGGACCATAATGTCATGATCCAATCAAAATGTGTTAAAATAACCAGGAATGTCGCTTTATTTTGTACATCATTGGCTTGTTGTTATTACATGTATTACAGGATCAGCATGTATACCGATTACAATGTTTACACGACCATCGAAGTTTTCGAAGAACAAAAAGTGCGCGTGCCAACATTTGTGGTTTGCACTAAACCACCGTCATTAATTGATGAAGCAGTGAAATTGATGGAAAACAGAAGCCTCGTCTTTGATCCGAATAAGAATATTGATATATTAGATCTGCTCGATGTACCGTCAAAATATGCAAATGATTCAGAAAATTTATGGGAAGAATCGAATGATAAAGACGCCTTAGAAATGATAGGGGTTAGATTCACTTATTTTTTCCAATGCAGGGTGTTCCAAAATTAGTGACCCAGTTTAATTCAACAAACAAGGCCATAAGTTGGGATAGATAATTTGTGCATCATTTGATGTCAAATGGTACAAAACTGCATCATTATAATGTTAGCAGTAAAAATCTTTATTGGATTATATAATTTGTTCATGTAATGTCCATGTGGAGAGGACTTGGAATGACTTGGTCAACACATGGGTGGCTGTGGCACAAGTGGCTTTTGTTAACAAAGTTGAGTTTAAATGCAGTGCAGGTACCTAAATAATTTTGGAACATTCTTGTATTACTTATGAGTTTGGATAACAAGTTTCCAATTCCAACAAATATTAGAATATAATAATCACTTCACATTGATTATATGGTGTATACTGCATTTTTTCTTCTTGTATGGAGATTATTGATATTCTCAAATATTTGGGCTTTAATTAACTAAAATTGTACAAAAATATCTTGACATGAAATTCTCTGTCCAATAATTCAGATGTTAGTAGATCAATCAAGCAAAATCCAAATATTTGTTGTGAGATTAGGCATCATGTCTTTGATGGACACAGTATTTGGAAGATGCACCAAAGTTGATTCAGGTAAATATTTGAAGAAATAGAGTATTTGGAATAATGTTTATTAATGCATTTTGTACAGAAGAAATAGAATATGCTGAAATATATGCCAAAGTGAATGTGATTCAAAACTCTGATGAAAGGCAACTGATGCCATATTCGGTATATCAAAAACAACAAATACTGTATTACAGGACAATTATAGAAATTTAAATTTTAGATTTTTTTCATGAAATCTGAAGATAGATTGGACTTCAGTACAATTGATCATCAACTTATTTCTCAATTTATGGTCATCACATTGACTAAGAAAGAGGTCAACTATCATCTTCTTTGGTTGGTAGACCTTCATATTTATCAATTTATTTTCTAATTTGTGAAAGATACGGCGACAAAATACACCGAAAAACCCATGCGTCAGTTTAGAAAACTTCATCTCTTGCGAAGACCAATGCCTGGAAACCAGATTATCGAAAGAAAGATTTTCTTGCAGGTTATTACAATTTCAAGCATAACTGCTTAACAGGAGACCTTTGTTACAAGCAAACCCTCTGTTGAGAGTTTCATCATCAATAATGACAAACAGCCAATGGCATCCCAGATTACAAATAATTCATCTATAAAATTGCAGATAAATAACTGGTCAACCAAACATCCGACAATATACTACGTACCGTACTAAAAAAAACCTGGTTTTTAACCTAACGGATTAATTGCCACCCTGTTAAAGGGATATTCTGGTTGGGATCTCATTCCAACAAGTCAAGTTGGTACTTATTCAGTATCAACTTTGCCAGATTTTGAAAGAATTGCAATACTTCAGTGTTGTTTCACCTATCTCAAGTTGGGTTCTCAAGCCAACTCAGGTTCAATATTGACGTAGCCTACTTTGAGTCGGGGGTTTCAAGCCAACTTCCGGGCTGAGACGTGCGGCGGCGCCGGATGACACATCAGCCCTAAATTCTAAACGTGGTACAATCTAACAGCGCTCTGCCTCTACCTCCGGTCAACATAGAATTGGGTTCAGTCTTCTTGTTTGACAATGGGGGCCTTGAGGACTTCATATTCTTGTTGTGGTTTGTTGTTGGATATGTGTAGGGACTGGGAATTTTCTTTTCAGTCACTGACAAACAAACCTATTAATTGCCTAAAGGCAAAAACGTCAGGAGCAAGGGGAAGTGCCACCCCCTTGACTGTTATAAGTAAATTCACACCGCTTGAAAATAAAATACGTGTTGTTTAATCATGGATATTAATCGAGAGTGTTAATAGTTACAAAATACGCCCGTAGCGTCGCTCCAATACAAAGATACGTTGAACTAATAAAACCTGGTATCACATTGACTCCCCTTAGGGCTTGTACGTCATCGCCCAAACCACTGGGGCAGTGGCCAAGGCACATTCAAACATAGCTCGGTGTTTGTTCAGCAGGAGGTGGGTGTTGCTCAATCATTAATGGCAGATTTGTCAAGAAAAATGACCACATGAATACAGTAGAGCGTTTGGAAGCCACTTTGTGAGTTCAGCGTGACAGTAATGCCATCTGGCGACCGATTATCTAACTAAGAGCAAAATTGCTCTAAAATTATAAAATTTAATTGCGCAACCGATACACACGCAAGAATTTGCAATGTTTTTATCGGAGGTTCCTGTTACTGCAATTATGCCAAATGTCCTTTACATACTCCTTTCATGCAACACCTCTGTATTTCTGTTAGATTGCCATTCATAAATTCAACAAAAATGCCTTTGTGCAAGAGTTCAGTCGAAGCAAAGGAATTTAGACATTCTTATTTAAAAACCCACCTGGATACAAAAGCGGAGCGAGATTGTGGCTGCATACCATCATGCAAGTACACGATGTACATACAATCCAGTGCCTTTTATCAGCCATATGAAGAAAAACTTATAGGGACTGTGTCGTTAACTTTTGTCGAATTGGAAAATAATTTGAACGAAATATTTCAAGAAAACTTGTCTTTGCCGTTGATAAAACTGATATGCGACATCGGATCCATTTTGGGTTTTTTTCTCGGGATTTCTATTTTGTCGTGTTTTGAACTATTTGAAAAATTGTTGTTGTTGTTCTACATTAAAATTTTTAAGAAAGCACATAAGGATGCATAAAATATCTGCATATCTAGCACTTAACTGCACAGTATCTCAATGTAAAAATACATTTTTTCAGTTTATTGTGGTTATTTTAACTTACAATAAATAAAATTAAATCAGTAGTATTTTATTTAAAATAACAATTATCACCATTGATAGATTTTTGATAGGTACCGTACCGTATTTTTCGGCGAAGTTCATTTTGCTACATTCACCCTTCCTGGCTGAATCACTCGCTAACAGTGACAAAAATAATTGCTTGTTCTTCATAAATTCAATATTGACAAGAATTTAATGTTACATGTACATAATATACTGTACAGACCGGTGTTCGTATAAACAACTTAAAAAATGTATGAAGTACTTAGAAGGTAAATCATTTCGAGTTTTTACCTTTTATTTACCTGAAGACATGATTTAACTTATAAATGTGGAATTTTTATTTATACGACATTAAATATTGTATTGTTAATATTGCCTTTACTTACGGTACTAAAATAGATCAGAACTTCTTAAAAACAGAAGGTAAAGCCAATACCTTCTAAAAATTTAGAAGGTACACCTGTTTAAAGGTGATAGAAAATTCATTTAAAAGCCATTTCAATGCGAATTTAGAAGGTATCAAGTTTAAAAGTCATTTGGTATAAATCAAATACCTTTTAAACAATTTTTCCCTTAAAATGACTGGTTTTAAAGGCACTGGCCACTCTTCTAAAATACTGCGCCTTCGGTTCTTCTGGAAAATAATGATGACTGACTGGCAATGTTTTAAACTATACAATATTTAATGTCGTATAAATAAAAATTCCACATTTATAAGTTAAATCATGTCTTTAGGTAAATAAAAGGTAAAAAATCGAAATGATTTACCTTCTAAGTAAAAGGTATTTGGATAAGAGTGTATATATGGCTTCTATGTATATGGTAACTTAATTATAATAACTTAATAGGTGTTTACTGACGACATTGGTTCGGATTCATACGATATACTGAGTGAAATGCATGCGCCTGTTGAAACAAATGTTTACTTTGGTTTTTATCTGATGACGGTAAAATGAAATTTGAAGAAAATTCTTACATTTATGGTAATTTGAATACATATTTAGTTAACCAGTATTAACATACCTTCGAAACCATGTGTTACGAAAAATAAATACGAAAACTGTAAGGATAACTGTTTACTACAAGCCATTAAAGACGCTAATCTTTGCAGGTAAGTTTTATACGATCTTAATATACCGTACGGTAAAATTGTGGCTTAAAATATTTCGTGTAATTCAGATTACCATTTCTAAATGAAACTAATGAAAATGCGGAATCATGCAATACGTTAGCCACTGCTACAGCGAGTTACGAAAAATACATCAAAACTGTTGCCAATGCAACTAAGGACCGCGAACATGTTTGTAAATGCGTTCGACCTTGCGAAGAAAATATCATTACGTTTACCAGTTATTTTCAACCGAACGCATTAATGCCAATACACATGCATTTGTTTTCGATGCTTACTAATGTTGTAGAGAATATCATAGAACAAAGCGATTATCATTTCATCGCACTGTGTTGCGACTTTGGCAACATTATAGGAACAGTAATGGGGATGTCGGTTTTAACAATTGCTAGGCAAACTCACGTTTCAATTCGCTTCTTAAAAAATTATTTTTGAAATCATCAAAACACCATTTCACAATTTTTTTCATCACTTTCCTGTAATGTCAGAATAACTTGATGATGCAAACAGAAACAACACGTGCCGCTTGAAGTAGCACAGTTCAATGTACAGGTGTTTATTTTGTATAGCACTGACCAAAGTAGACTTATCCAGTCTACAGTATGTGGAAAAGTCTATTTCTTATAGGGATGGAAAAGTCTTGACATCACGTCTAGACTTTATGTCTACGTAGATAACTGACCTGAGAGTATAGGTTCATTTAAGAGGCCTGAGTGAGTCTACTTTGTCAACGAAGCTCACAACAATTTTTTTGACCACGATTGTACACTTCTGGGCTACGGTACTCAGACTTTGATCTCGGATTACAATATAATCGACATAAAATGTCCCCGTACGAAGAGTCTCGCTCATAATCCTCAATTTTGTCAATAAGATGTGTTAGAATTTTGATGATATCTACACAGTATAACTTACTAAATTTATAATTGTTACATAGACCGAGATGAGTTGCTTTGCTACGTCTTTCAGTCGCCATATAAGAGAAAATCTGAAAGTCCTGCAAGATAAAAGTGTATGGTATTTCCCAGGTTTTGGCGATTTCCCGATGTGTCCCACGCGTGCCGCTTATTTAGCAGACTCTGCTCTAGTGACGACCGATGAAAGGGCGCTAGTCTTGACCAATCGCCGAAGGTCAAGACATGTGATGATGGACCCCCTGGGATCGTGAAGGCTTAAAGGGACCCCATTGTAAGAGTTAGAAACCAGACCATAGCATCCTGCTTCATTTATTCGGTAAGCTGCATTTTTCCTACAAGCACTCTATCCAACCGAATTGTAAAGCTAAGTTCACACTTCAAGAAGTAAGTTAATTAATAAATAAATAAATAAATAAGGAAGGAAGGAAGGTCGTTGATTGGCTGTCAAAGTAAGAGCAGTCAATCAACGACCTTACTTACTTCTTACTGAAGTGAGAACCGTTAGAGTTCTATTTTATTAATCAGTGGTTTTTTTTTTTTACCATTCACAGTTTTCCCTTGATTGAGGAATTGTTTTTGTCGATTTTACTTTTAAATAAATTTACCTTTACCACAATTTGGTACTTAGCCTTTTACTTATCTTTTCACTTTTCTTTTCAAACTATGACACAAAATACATCACTTCTAGAGGGCAAAGGTAAAAATAAAAGTACAATCTGAATGGGAATAGCTAAAACACGTGAAAACAATCAGCCGATAGCAGACTGTAGGAAGATAATATGAATAAGTGATAGTCACTTAATTTTTTAAAAAAATGAATGCACCTTGCATTCTAAATATTGAATCATAAATAATCATCAATCAATCAATCTGATTATGGCGCATTCTATCACGTGACAAAGCCCTGAATAGCTCAACTCGTTAGCTTTAAAAGTAAGTCAGCCATGAAGTATATATTGGAGGGAACATTAAGAGAAATGATTATGCGTTTCTAGAAAGTTTACCCTTGCCTAAGTTTCAATTTTTAATCAAGCCATGGCTCAGGGGCACACAGAATCATTTTCTCTAAGTTTTAATTCATTCACATACTGTACTTACTTCTAACATAAATTGTAAATCAAATGATAACTGACTCATCTGCCAAAGATAATCTAACGAATAATCCTCTTCGTAATACATTAGTTCAATAAGTTTAATATCACAGAAATTGCTCCCATTATGTTCCTCTGCATACTTTTGTTTTAATGCTATAATGTCTTCGTTATCACCACATATAGTGATTGGTGGGTATTCAACGCTTTCTTTATCAACCAAACTGATTTCTTTTCGTATAGGAACTGTTAAAAAATACGAGATTCGTTGTTGAAGCATGAATATTGTAAAAATAAAACAAATTGCCAATGTTAATATTCGAAATTTCCTTGTAGTCATTGGTTCCGAATTTGTTGAGAGGTCAAGTTTGTGGCTGTCGTAGAGTTTCTGTATTTTATTGCGTAATTTCTCATTTTTCGGTCCAAAATTTTTATCTTTTTTCCCAATCCTTGACCTCATGTTATAGAATCCGATTCCGTAAACGATATTAACAACTCCAAGTATTGAGAGTCCAAGAAATAATCCCACACTTCCTGCACTGTCTATCAACAAGTTTATAAAGAAGTACGAACGGCGTTCGTTTAAATGAGTCACAATTTTATCTGTTTCCAGTTCCAAAATTATCACCTCGTCGGTGGTCAAGCGGTTAAATTGTACGTGTGAAACGTACATCACGCTAACGCAAGGTCGAACGCATTTGCAAAGTGGTCCTGAAATTGAAGGCTGTAATTCTATGAAAGTAGCATTTTTGTAAACGATGTCAGCGATCGAATTGTTACAGATTGGTAGCTTGATGTCAGGATGAAAATGTGGTAGCCTTGAAAGACGAGATTTATCGTGGGTAAATTAAAGGTACAATTCTTCATATTTTGTTGGGTCTTTTCTGAATCCTTTTATAAATCAAGATCCCACCTTCCCCCAAAAATGTGCGCAATATACGGTGCGAAAACTCAACCATCGAGCCAAGTCTCGATTTAAGGTCCTTATAGCATTGGAACAACAAGGTTGTTCCAATAAAGGTTCCCGACAAAACACATTTTGTCTGGATCTATGACATTTTTCATTGAGGTTTTAGACTTTTAGGACCATTGCACACATTTTTGGAGTGTTCGACCTAATGTTTGAACTCAACACGACGTGAGGATTCAGAAAATACTATAGAAGATATAAGGTATGATTCGGCTTATACATACTGTACATTAGAATTCTGTACACTTGACAACATTGACGTCTTCCCGCATACTTACCTACACGGTAGTTTATTTTGAAGGGTTTTTATCAGACAATTTTCATAGCATTCTCGTATTTCCTTTGAATTAATAACGCATTTTTTTATTGGTGAAGAAATGAAATTGTACTGAAAACCTCGGAATGCCATAATTCTGTTTTAAATGGTGTTTATGTATTAATGCTTACTTGTCGTAAGTAAAGTATAAAGCGAAAGTCATCTTTTTTAATTGCTATTAATCCAAGAGTAAAATTGAAGATTTGTTTTATATTTATCTTTGAGGAAAACAATATCAAAACTATTTACCGTATATTAGAATAACCCAATGCACACAACCATGTCTCACAAGTCAGAGTCGTCAATATTACATCTGGGATGGATGTCCAGGATGTCGTAATTACATCTGAAGTGTCACATGTAACTATCTTTTTGACAGCATATTTATGTCGGGGAAAACAAATCTCGTACGGTACTAATGTAATTTTAGGTCGTAGTGTTGGATGGAAGTTATTTTAGTCTCTTGTGCATCCATTCCAGACTTAAATGCTGACATGTCTGAGACCTGTTGTGCGCATTGGGAATTGATACTGTAATGCTCACAACTAGTGTTGCTCGATAGCAAAGATGTCCTGGATCGATTACCAATCTCAAATGTCCGTGTTTTTTGCGCTTTTTATCTGTAATAAACAAAAACTAAAAATTGCAGTGATCCTGCAGAGGGAGTACTCTACTGTAATATCTTACTAAATGCAAGAATTGTGCATTGTCCAAGAAATGCTTTATTTTCGTATCTTATCAGCGTATCATTATCACTTTCCTTAAGTAAAGAGTGCAATTAACAGAATTTTTTTTCGTTTATAGTAAAAATTCAAACCTACCGGGAATATTTTCACTTCTTTTATTGGAGACGGTTGTTTGTCAAAATTCCAAAGCTTTGTATAATTTTCGACAGGTTTCGCTTGTATGTAAGTCATCATTTCAAACATAGGTGAAGTGCATGTGTGAGCAGCCGGCATTGTGGTGTTGGTGAATAATTCATTCAAATATTCATTTTCACCCGAGCAAACCTTGATTTCTGGCGGTGGAATCTGTTCGGGCAATTCTTCTTCTACTATAGCTATATCAGTAGCAGTAGGATAAGCGTAATAATGATCGATTCGATCCACAACTTGATACATGCAAAGACAAAGGCAAACCAACAGAATGCCGAGCCATATCAAACGAAACCAAAAAGGGTAATTTGGGTTCACTACATCATCAAAATCAGGATTTCCCAAATCAAAACGTTCAGTGATGACCTTTGAACGCAAAATTCTGCGAATTGTACCATCGCTGACCATTCTGAGTCGTGCCATAGGTACCTAATAAAACGGTTTAAGTTGTTGATAATTTAAAGCTAATACGTAAAATACATGGAAAAAACGACCAAACGACTATTCCCAAGTGTTCTGTTGCGAAACAAATGTTTTAGATCAAAATAAAAAACATAAATTCAATTTATTTTTTAATAAAAATGTAAATGTGGAAGGTAATGGAAAAAAACACGTTCCAAATTGACATGCATTTATACATCAACTATTTCATTTATAAGCAAATCGTGTAAGAAAAACAAAATCTAAAATCAGTTTTTTGAATTTTCTATTTACAGGCAAAAATATTAAATCGTCGAATCATTCACAAAACGATTTCTATTTTTTAAACTTTCCTTTTCTTCGACAATAGCTCTACCCGTTTTCTTTTCTAATTTGTAATTATTCAAAAGAGCGACTACCGTTATGCAAATAATTAAAATCGACAACAGACAAACACCCAATGCAATCGCCATTGCGAGACACGGACTGCTTAATTCCTGATACTGCGAATCGACCCAAGCGGGTGTTTCGGATGACATGACACCAGACAAAGGTTTTATATGCGACATGCAGGCGATGTTTGACATTTTCCCTGAGATTTTGTATTTATTGATCACTTTTAATGCAAAACAAAATGTCGACTTCATCTCTGCTAAGGGCAATCGGATTTGCCTCCTCGTTTGTTCGATTTTGTTCATTTTTTGTTCTAATACTTGAAGTTTGTTTGTTATGGAGTTAAATTGGGATGTCAGTGATTGGATGCCTTCACTCCAACGAATGTCGTATTTGTGTGGTTCATCTGTAAAATGTGAAATGTCAATTCTTGATGCTGAAATTCTCATGATATTTGACTTGCCTTGTTTGTTAATGGTCCATTGTAGAAGTAAAACATCTTTGTCAGTCGTTGAGACATCGATTCGTAGATCTGATACAGCTGTTGGATGTCTCATACTTGAGTTTTCTGGGATTCGTTCATCCAAATAAATAGACCCGGTGAGGGATTGTCTTTGCAAAGGGACATAATTTGAATTCTCCTTTTCGGTTGAATTCATTGAAATAGTTATGTAGTACCATCCTGCATCTCCCAGAGGTGAAAGAATGGCCGAATAGATTGAATCCCCTCTCTTCACGTCTGGGTCTTGAAATAAACCAATTTATATTTTTAAAAGGAATGTTCTTGCATTTATTTTCTGGTTTATAAGTCTGGTTCTCCCCAAATGTTTTCCAAACTAGCACAGATAAACAAAATCTTTTTGATGAGCCTGTAGGAAAGGAGGTAGGCCTAATCTAATGATTCACCCAATTTTGGCCTTATTTAGAGCTCAAATGCATTTGGTTTTGGTCCCATCTCAAATCCTTTTTTTTTCAAATAATTCTACATCAGAGATGTGAAATAATTATCATTTTTAGATTACGACTCTATCTCTTAAGATGGAAAGTGAATTATCTCGAAATCAAGGTCATAGGTCAAATCTTAGTAACTCATTTATTGGGGCCTACCCCTTTCCTAAACTCAATGAAACAGATTTCTTTTTATTTGTATTGGTTTGGAAAATATTTGGAAAGAACCAGACTTTTTAATTTCTCCGTAAGCACGCCTTAACTTTGGTTAATGGTCAACTTTTGGTAAGAGAATAAAACCTTCATTTCAATAAACAGGAAAGTTATAAAAAACAGCTGCACCTAAAATTTTATGGTGCTAGCTTACCTGCATCACACAGAAATCAACAAAATGTCAAATTTGGCCCCGACAATTTGTCCAAGTGGGAGAAAAACAAACACTTTGGAAACTCAAATTTAATAGCAAATTCCTTTACCACATCGTTTCATAATGTCAATGCATTAGCCACTGATTAATTTAAGATTTAAATAATGTTTAGTCTCAGTGTTTTTGCACATTTGACATGGTACTTTTGAGTTTTACTTTATAAAGATAATTAAATCTGACAAATGAGTCTATGAGCTCTTTAATATGAAACATTAATTTTTTTACCTCTTCCATCATCAAACAATTGAACAAATTTTTCCCTTCCAGTAGGCGCATGTTTAACTTGTGCAATTATCGAAGCACTATTTAATCCTTTTCCTTGACTCGTGATTTCAGCATAAATCAATGGCAAATCTTTTATTGACGTCTGATAAAAAAAATAAGTGTGAGAATTGAATTCAAAAAAATAATTAAACACTTTTCTAACTTTAACATGGTTGACATTCAGCCAACTTCGCGTGTAAACACAAGATAGACACTTGATGGTAATATCAACAACAATATCTTGAAGTGAATCATCAGATAAGATTGCTAGCCGCCACGATCCACTCTTGATTAGTTAAAATTATTAAAATATACGGTAAATAAAAATGACATGCAAAGAAAAAAATAGATACCTGTGGATGAATCACTCTGCACGTAGCTAATCTCCTCCCCAAGTCTTGAGTACACATTTCACTATGAGCCAATAAAATGGGCGCTCCAGCCGGTGGAACGATAATCACTTCGTGTATCGAGTAGAGAACTGTCGACACAATGGTGACAATCAACTCGGCCGTGTTAACTTCAATGTGAAAATAATAAATTTTTTTCTTTTGGTATAATTCATTTACAAGCTGGAAAAAAATTAATTTGTTTATAAAATTGTTCAAAAGGTTTTTTATTGTGTGTTTACTGTTATAGTCTGTTGAGTACTGGGGTAGTAGAGATGAAGAACTTTATTGAGAGCATAATTTAACGCTTTTCCGAAATCCTTTGGCTCTGGCAGCATTAAATAATTGATGTTTGGTGAATTATATTTGGGATATGTCGATATCCTGAAAGGGTTTGTGAAGAAAAAAAAAACGTCGACATTTTCGAATTTGTCGATGTGACTAGTATCGTCAAAGTTGCCAAAAACTGGAATGAGAAATACTGTTTGGTATTCGCTGTGATTTTTGTGCACCTGTAAATGAATGGAAATTATTGCTGAAGTTTAAACACTCCCTTTTTAATGATTCATACATCATCTGCAATGGTTAAAGCTGCTTCTAAGTTTGGTTGACCACTAGGTTCGTGAGGTAAAGCGTACAAAAAGTCTTCTCTACTTTGCATGCCAGTGATTGGTGTCAGTTTAAGTAAGAGTTCTGCGTTTCCTTCTTTGTGTTCGATTAAAGTGACAAGGGTGTTGTTTGGTAGCTCGTTTAGTATTAAAAATGCCATTGCTTGTTGAAATTGCAGTAACTGAAAAGCACAAATTTAAATTTATGAATAATTTTATAAAGAGGGGAACAAAAGTCTGGACCTGGCCAAATAATATCTAAATGGTTAAAGGTAAACAAAATCTGTTTGAATGAGCTTATAGAATCGGGGATAGGCCCAAGCCCAACTCAATGATTCACTCAAATTTGACCTCTGACCTCTTGATTTCGAGGTCAAACACTTTCTATCTTTTAATCTATTAAAGATAGAGAGAAATTTCCAATCAAAGTCGTAGGAAACCCTCTAATTACCGTAGTCTAAAAAATTTATGATTTCGTATCAATGGAATTATTTTGAAAAAAAAAAAAAACAAGATTTGAGATGGGACCAAAACCGAGCTTTGGGCCCTTTTTCCAATTATAAATGCATTTGAGCTCTAAATGAGGTTAAATTTGAGTTAATCGTTGGATTGGGCTAGCCATTTATACAGGGCCACCCTGTATAAGCTACTGCATTTGATGAAAATACTCGAATTCCATTATTGAAGCAAGCTAAAATACTGTATGATGTAAATCTAAATGAAATTTTTTGGTTTTAATCATGCACGGTGTAGAAAGATCAGGTGGATGACCGCCCTTTATCTTGTCAAGTGAAAAAGCAGCCACCTTGACCATACCCGCCTCCCATGGCGAAATTGTGAACTGCTAACTTTATCTGGCCACCCAAATCACATCGTTCATCCACCTGGTTCTAATTCAGAAGTCTATCACATAGATGGATGAAATCGTGAAATCCTGAAAACTGGAGTATGGTGGCCCAAAAGACCCATATATCACTAATTTCAATCCATGTGATCCCAGAGGGCCAAAATATGCTCACTTCCGATCCTCATTGTCTAAAATCATAATGAAAGCAGGACTAAAAAAGTTGCATGTTGGGTAAAAAAAATCCCTCCATATGAAATCTCCACAATCCCCAATCCGAAGAGCACCTGTCATATCTCGTGGTACGAGATTGTGTTGCAGGACCTGTGACTGTGAAGTTACAAACTCAGTTTCCATTGAGCATACCATAGAAAGATAATGATGCGACGCATCCATGATGAAAATAACATGCATTTGTGCTTGTTTTACAATCTTAATTTTTGGCTTTGTATACTGATGTGGCAAAAGCCTGAAAAATAAATTAAAACATAATGATTTGCTTTCTTACAAAGTATACCCTTTAACTCATTTCATTACTAACTTATCATGAAAGTCATTGTGATCCATCATTACATCCCATATGCTTCTATAACCACACAGCAAATTTTGTCTTGTAGGTGCGGCATATTTGTGAGTTTGATTATTACATAATCGAATTTCCTTTAAGAAAAAACCATTTCAATTTTATAGCCACTAAAGAATCAGTCAAACCTACAGTTGTTGAATAACCAGGAAATGGGATTTCATTTGTGCTGTATTCAGTAATGCATTGCGTTATTTTCATATGACCACCTTCCCAGTAATTATTTGGGTATAAATCATCCTGTTGCAACCCATGTTCTTCGAACACTCCATATCTCAATCGTATCCAATTCTCGACTAATGAAGATGCTGTGTGAGGAAAAAAAAATTTGGGAAGTGGGGGAAATATAAATTTGTAACATAAATTAATTACCTGCTATTTTGGGTGATGCAACTTGAATAAAAATAAATGGCACATAAATAACATCTCCTTGCAACCCACATCCTTGACTCTGTTGTGTATAAGGATAAGTAATTGATCGGTTTATAACGAACGCGTCAGGTTTTTCCACCGAATTCCATAATTGAGTTTTAGTTTTATTCCAATCGTGTGGGATGACGATGACGATTTCTTCGAATGATGTCAGTTGATCGGTCGCTGCGTGCAGTAATTCGGATGCTTGTGTGAACAACGTCTTAAAAATTACATACAGCAACACTTTTATCAAATTTCGCTTTAAAAATAGCGTGATATTAAAAACAAATTCCTTACTTTGATGTGCTGCGTAATTTCGGTGTGATTTTCTTGTAAGAATGAGTTTTCGATTCTGACGATGATTTTATAACGACCATTCTGGAAGCGGGCGGCGAAACAGATGAGACAACAGATTGAAATTGAGGATATGTGAAGCCAATTAACGAGCACTGGATTTCGTGAGAAAGAGAGAGAGAGAGCATTATGAAATAAAATGTACAAATTATTTAGAATTATTGTTATTATTTTCTCACTATTTTGTGTGACTGGAGAAGTCGTAACACGTTTTGGTAATGTTGTAACAAACTCTTGTCTGTTTCCTGTATTAAATGAGTGAAATCAAGTGAATTACAGTGGTTGACTCTCCTACATTTGCTGTTAATCCAGTTGGGCTCAGTGCCAAGTCAAACAAGACACGGGGTGAAATTGACTGGGGCAAAGTACTGTTGGGTTTTAAAACGAATTACAGGTGCAATTGTACACTATAGAGGTGTGTATAACATTCTTGTAACGTGATGAATGCAGTAAAGTCAATGGATCGAGTTAAAGTAAATGTTTGGGCGCTATAGTTGCATTACATTGGCTGTCAATTTATTGGTTGAGATTTTTTATTTTTATTTTTTATTTTATACTTTGGTACCGTATTGTAAAGTAAATAAAAAGATAAAAATGTCTTGGGATCAGGTAGTTGATTGATTAGAAGTTTACATTAAAACGTTTATCTTTTTTAAAGTTAAATTGTACCGTATTTATTTAAGTTAAAGTGAAGTTTAGAATTTTTGAAAAATAATAAATATAAAACATGATAACCAGAAAATTTTAAATGTTTGTTTATAAAGTAGTGTACTTCGATCTATATAAAATGCAATATGCAGACGTAAGGAAATTTGGTTCGTTAACCCTTCAGAACATAAGTAATGGGCTCTTAAGTTACGAAATTTTATGTAATGGAGATAAGAGTAAATTCTTGAAAGCTAAGAAATGATTAAAAATAGACACAAGGTTGCAGTAGAGCAAATAATAACTTAATACTTTGAATTGCATTGGAATCCAATGTTAAAGGAATTAAATAAAGTCTTGTGATTATTATACCAACAAATCACAGCAAGAATTCTTGTTGCGTTTACAATAATATTGATGATGCTTTCCTGCAATGCAGTTTAAATGTTGGTACATTGTATGGTAGCACAATTATTAAGATAAAACTCATTGTAACGATTTGAACTTCCCGCCACACATTTTGAATTAAGGAAGTTGCAATTCTTAATGAGATTTTGTTATTTACAAATCTTAATAGGAGTTTATTGTTGAAGAACTTAAACTTGGACAAAAGTTTTAGAGGATGATGACGTCATCTTATGTGCTTTTTTATGAGTGAAAATATAGAAAATAATTTTTCTCTTTTATGTGGATAAAATCAAGATACTCGATAATGTAAAATCACTAAAATGCAATGAAAAGATAAAACTCGTATTTAGTGTTTGATTACACATTGATATTTTAATATTCATAGAAAAGTTATTACAGACATTGTTACCACACGCTGCATTTTTTAACTGGATTAAGTGGCGATCCCTGACGGCAGTGAAAGTCTTCAGCAAAAGGTTGCATGTTGGAGAGTGGGCCATTTACTCTGAACAATTCAAAATGAGTCGCAAAATACGTTTTATAAAGTGGTGTCGTATATTTTTTACCTAAATCTGCCTATACTGTGTACACCAAATTCTATCTGCAAGTGAGCCTGCTCCGGTCGTTGCTTGATGCACCACATCTGAGCAAAAGTTTTAAATATTTAAAAATGTATGGAGTATACAGTACTTTTACAAAATGTAAAATATTGATCTCACAGTTGCATAACTCATCCAAAATAACTGATTAGTGGTGTAATTTAAACCTGGAAGTTGCATTTCCTGGTCATGGTGTTGCGCCCATGTGCGATATGCCTGAATAAAAGGCAATTTCACAATTTTAGTGTTTGGCTTTCTTTAATTTTAGCCGAAAAATTTACGTAATAAGATTCCTTGAGTCCACCGTTGTCGGCAATGTTTTCACCTAGTGTATTTTTACCATTGAGCTGATGGAAAATTTTAAAATTATAATTATAGAAAAAAAATTGAAAAATTATTTCATTCGTCTTTTACATGTTCTCCCGTTTCTGGCTCGGTGTAGTTTCCATACTGATCAATCATACACTGCGATCTTTTTATAAATCTTTCGTTAGTGTCCGCTTCCCACCAATTTTTTAAGTGACCGTCTTTATCAAATTGCCTGCCTAAATTATTGATATGTAAAGTAAAAATACATGTTTCACTGATTTATTAATTATTAAATTACCAGTGTTATCAAAGCCATGAGTTAACTCGTGTCCGACAACAGTTCCAATGGCTGCAAAATTCATATATTGAGGTCTGTCGAAATCGAAGAAAACGTCTTGTAGGATTCCAGCAGGAATACCTATTTTATTTTCATAAAAAATGAATATACTTGACAATAGAGATCCTGCGCACCTCCAAAATTGAAATACGTATCTACGTATGTACGTATCGACGTGTCGTTCTATGATTCA
>JAQFZO010000537.1:0-23477 GCA_034695885.1 Geophilus flavus
ATTTACATCAAATTCAACATTTGTAATAAAGCTGAATTTTTTTGCAGTGATGGTTTATTCGGGTTTCCACCACCCAATTTTTTGTTTAATTACTAATTCGAACATGGAATCGAGCATCAGCGCTGCCATCTTCCCGCCAACGGTCGAATACGGCAAATTGTTCACCTGTTTGTGTCATGTCATCAATCTGCGCATGCACAGCTCCAAAAAACTTTTGATAACATGCTTAGGTGGCAAAATCATCTTTGCTGTGGATTATTCTTTAGAATAATCTACCGTTGTTGGGATATGTTTTGATAAAATAGATTTCTTAACCAGCCTCGTTTACATTATTGACATTTAACTCGAATTTAGAAAATCCAGATTATTTATGGCATGTAAGCATAGTGGTGTCACATGATACCAGTAATTGCTATAATAATGAACCTTACTATTGATAGTCTTATTAATTAGCCAAAAGGTCAAAAGGAAACTCTTAAAATAAAGTCAATAAAAAACTTCATCAAAAATAATACGAGAAGAGAATCTAAAGAATGTAATATTATTTTCATCATCTATACAACAGTAATATACCTTGTATCGTTTTACATGATCCAGTGTCTATTATAATGAATAACATGTCTTTTTAATTAACCAAAAGGTCAAAATAGATTTTAAATTCAAAGTTTAAAACAATATTTGGATTTCATTCAAATTAACTAACACTACACCGCAGGAGTATGTGAAGGGAAAATTTCCAGATATGTTGTAAACGCCGTACGAAAATTGCATTTCTCGGAATAGTGCATCACCTTCAATGATATATAGTACAGTATGTCATGTACATTTGTGAAAAATGCAATTTTCGCACTGTTGCGCATATTCGCGAGCCTAGGAACATGGATTTTCAGATTCGCCGAATATAGAGGATTCAGAATCACCCTACCACACGCAAAACTGTGTTAACTTCAAACTTCGATCGATTTTCTCACTGTTGCGCACATTTGCGAGCCTCGAGACATGAATTTTCGAACTCGCCATGATGAGAATTCACATCACCCTGCCACATGCGAATCTGTGTTCTACAATTATACCTTAAGTCAAAGAGGATGGACTTAAAGCAGGCGACTTATCTATAAGTCAACTTAACTCACCCGCTTTAGGTTAACTTCACAAAAGTCACACCTTGCTTGACTTGAACAATAAAATCGACTTTTCTTTTCAAACAACAGAGTAAATAAAAGTTTACTTTGTAGTAATTTTTAAGTTTAAGAATTGTTTAGCTTTTTTCTCACTGGTGATGAACGCAGACAATTCTTGCAAACTTTTTTTTGTGGTCAAACAAAGGCTGTGAATACTAAGTTTAATTCAAAAACTTTTTAAAGCACAGAGCTGTTGTTATTTCTAGATTGATAAACAATCGAGTGAAGCAAAAATGGGATTAAAATTAAAATTGTAATGAAAAGTCAACAGATTATAGCTAAGAGCCAAATAAATTGCCATTCTGACATTTAAAAATAGTTACACTCTAATATTTTAATAAATTATAATAAATTGTAAATACATGTCTTTTCTTCAGGCACTGTAAAATATTAATTACTTAAACTGAGGCCCCTGGGGTTGTAAAAACAAATATTGTTTCTTAGTAACAAAAGACACTAACTGTTTACCAAAAATATCGCAGTGGCAGCCATTAATAGATATATAGATATAATAAGCTTAAGATCGTTTCTAGAATAATAACGTTTGAGTGTTTACAATGTATTATTGTAGAAAATTATCAGTAAACTGAAGATTGCCTTTAGGGAGATAAGAGTGGAGCTTATTTCGATCCAAGTTAAACAGACAATGACCGACAGCTGAAATCGCTCGCGCGCAATAACATTTATTTTCAAAAAATAGTATCAACATCTGGCGAAAATAACTCAAACAAAGTAAAAGCCAAACCTTTCATTACCAAATAAAACTTTAATTTCCGGAAGAAAATCCATTAAAACAAAACAAATCCAAGAAAAATTATTTTATATATAAATTGTACCTCTCCTAACCAACCTTTAAGAGAGAGAAAGAGAGAGAAAAAAAAAACTAAATTAAATTACTTTGAATGAATTCTAGTTCGCAAATTAAAACCGTACATCAAACTAATCTCGAGTTTATGTAAAAAGAAAAAAAAATCGATCAGAGCTTCATTGAAAAAGCAATTAAATATTCCTTAACGCTTTTTCGAAATCAACCATAAAATAAATATTCATTTTACACATTTATCCAATATTTTTTAATTTTTCCTTATAGTTAAAACAAAACACTAAACCAAAACAAAAAAAATTTACGACATCGGAAATGTTCTTTGCCCTTTAAGAACCGAGAAAAAGTAATAAAACCTAATGAGATAATCCCTTAAAAAATAATTTCCAACTAATAAAAAAAAAATAATTTAAAACTAGTAAAACGACAAGTACGATGTTATTGTACACATGTTTACAACTTCACTTTCACGCCCGAACACCCCATTAAGCATTTGTCACCAGACTTCATTACAAACGCAGACATTTCATTTTTCCATTTCTGCACGTCGCAGTTACATACAAACAAACTCCGGCTATTTATAAATAGCTCGAGCAATTCATCACATTTATCTCTCTTAAAACGTCTCCTAAAACTACATTACCACAAAACTCGTGATAAAACTTCTCATCACGGCGTGAGCCTTAAAGAAAACACCATCTTTCACCCAGCCAAACACAAGTTTGCCATCATTTTACCTTCTTTAACGATTCGCAAATAAACGAGCACCTGGACATTCCTACATACCTTTCAATCGACTATTACGCTTGATAAACGTGCAATTTATCTAATACAGTTCCCTTGTTTTCAGCCGCCCCTTTTATCTCGAGATTCATTCACATTTCCTACATTTAAACTACACATCATTTAACGTAGTCTTCATTTCCTTTCACGCCTTACAAATGGGGGCGCCGAATTACATCGCATTCTCGACTCCCGTCTTCGGCGTCTCTCTTGCAAAGGAGGAACCATCTTTAAATTTCTTTCCCTTTCCTTACAAAATAATTGCTTCGATTGTGTAAATGAGAGGCGGATTTACTCTTCACACATGATTGAGCGCGAGACTCATGAAAAATGCATAACATGCACATGGTAACAGTCCTTCACTTTGTGCCTGCCCTTGCTTTGGCTGGAAAAAGTGAATTATGCGATAACAACGTCTCGTCTAGCGAGCATTTAGCCCTCACTTTCATTTATTCCCTCATCAAGACTGACTCGTGCTGCTGGTAAAGACTAAAGAGGGAAAAAATATTGCAAATTTGACCCTGATGACTTACCAGCTGTGCGCGTTTTACAAGCTACGTGCAGAAAAGCTTTTAATGTTTGTTTTATTTATATGGAAAGGATTAAAAAACTATTTAAATGATTCGTTTATAATTCCGTACATAATAAAATAGTGTAATTAATAATACCACCAACTACCCGGCTTGAATTATCAATAAAAAGAAAAAATTTAACCCATTTATCATATGACTAATGGCCGAGAAGAATAAAGAAAAGTGCAGAATTTTTAAAAACCTTTAGAAGAAAAGCGCATTTATCATTGTTTAACTTCTCGGCCTTCCATTTTTTTTTCTCTGTGAGTTTCGAGTGAAAAAAGGGGGTGAACAAGCACTTCAGTTGCATTTTCCTTTACTTAGTTTTGCTTTTATTTCTTATTTGCCATTTTTTTCCATCTTCGTAACTTCCGAATTGCATCGTTTTCGTCTTAAAAAGAAATTAAACGTTTCCATCCGACACGTCAAAGCGATTTCGATGGTTTGTATGTTAAATTCATTTGAGTTTTTCCCCCGTTTGTTTATCCTTTGCCGAATGTCGAACGAAGTACGTAGTGTTCAATTTTAAAGCGAATGCTGCGCGCAAATGGACGTTGAAGATCTCTATATTTATGAGTCGCCTTTGCCTTTGTTCCCGGGGGATTTCTTTTCCCTCTTTTACAGATAGCAGCAATTTACCTTGGCTCGGTATACTGAAAAATGGCAGCTGCCAGTTGGCCGTTAATCGCTCTACGAATCATCGTGTCAGAAAAAGACATGGGCAAGGATTGCTTTCACTTTTACAACTACGAGCAAATTCTAATCTCGTGTACTTTTCTGTGCTCTAGCCCCCATATTCACCCTGATCCATCCACTTGAAGAGAAATTTGAACTTTCTCACACCTGTCAGACGAGTTAATATCTGAAAGCGCATTGGAGATTATAAAGATTATACATAGAACGAACAGGTTTCTTTTTTTATATAGTGAATTCACTTAAATTTTTTTTTTTCGTAAATTGAATTTTGAATTTGTGGTGTGTTTTGTATAATTTACATATTCAATGAAAGACTGTGTGAACACCTGGCTTTAATTTTCTATAATTTTTCTATACCATGTAAAAGATAAGAATTCATTTATTTCATTCATACTTTAACAGGGAAGTGAAAAATAAAATATATTTTTTTAAATTTGTATATTTCTTGTTACTTTTATAAATCTTTTGTAAATTTGTATATTTTTTGTAAATTTTTACATATTTTGTAAATTTGTTTGACTTTTTTTTGCAAATTTGTATATTATTTAAAATTTTTGTAAATTTCTTGTCAATTTTTATAATTTTTTTGTAAATTCATAATATTTGTACATTTTAAAGACAATTCCACCACTTTAATGTAAATATTGTACAGATTTCTCAAATTTTCAAATTACTGTAAAAACCCCCAAAATATATAAACAAATCTCTCCCATCAAGACAGTCATGTCGATTACCCTTTACATGCAACAGGATAACATTAACACCAAAGCTAATTGCACTGCTCAACCACTGCAGCGAAATCCTCACAGGAATGCTTCGACTAATAGAACCGAAGTGAAAAAGTTGATCACCTGAAATTCACATACGGAATACAAATTAACCTCGAACCGCACACACACTCACCAAAAAAAAAATAGAAGAAAAACTGCTGCTGCAGGATTATCAGAAAATAATAAATAAAACCCACCCAGTCTATTTCTGGGCAATTCCCATAAGAAAAACGAAGTGTTGACTCAGAGGGTCAACGAGAACACATTTCGACATGTTTATGCCATCTGTACTGACAAGTTCATTACAGATCAATTACCTTTCGAGTTAATGTGAAGAAATTGGCTTTCTTATAGCAATTTGTTATAACCATATCATTCAACAGCAAATTGATTACGTTAAGAGCACTCAATCATCCTGATTGATATCTGCATCCGTATTTGGGTCAAACGGTTATACGGATTCAAACAAAACAAAACTTTTTAAAAATTTTATGTTGAATTTTTTCAGTTTCCGTTAAATTAATTTTTTTTTTTTTACATTATTAATACGAAAATTAGCAACTTATTAAACTTTCAGAGAAAAATGTAATTAAAGAAATGGAAAATGGGCCCTTAAATAAATTAAAATTTTAAGACTCAACAGCTGCACATCATAATCAAACACACCCACACCCTCATCTTAAAGTATCACACTAGATTTCAGCGTGGGTTAAAAATATGAGAAAAAACAGAGTTCGGAGCAAATGTAAAGAATGTGACCAATGGACGTGGGTAAAAAAAAAGAACGGAAAAGTCGATTGAGTACATGATGGACGCAAAAGATTCTTTTACTTGTTTTTTTTACCTTAAACAAAAAAAGTCAAAAACAAGGAATGATGCGAGGTTTTTTCATTCTACAAATGCCATAACCTTGCGAGAACTACAAGTATATACTAACCTTCTATCAAAAACTCATAATGTTAACATTCAATAAAAGAAAAACGCAAGAAAAAAATGAAAGAAAGAAAAAATGAAATAAAAAAAACAGTGAAACTCTAGAAATCATCAATAAAATATCTTGACCTTGCCTGTACTCTTCCCAAGATTGGCTTGACGCCACACTACTCCTGAAAGTTGAAGATGCACTAAGCAATGGTCTAATAAAACTGTCACAAACATTTGTTTACTCGCACCACACGCAAAAAAAAAAAAGAAGCACACCAACATTTTACTCTTAGGCGCGCCATAAATCTCAACCAACTGAAATTTCACTAAAAATTTCCTTATTCAACTTCATCCCTTAAATCCAAAAGCAACATCTGTTTTCCTCTCACGTTTGGGTTAAAAGTCAATCCAATTAGACTTAGAATATTTCATTAATACAAAGTACAAACCGCGTAAAAGTAAATTCCGTGTCAACACTCGATATTTTCATATTTTACAAGCATGTTTTCACGTCATAAAGGCATATGTAGAGTCCTTAATTCTAGGGCACGGAAGTTCATGCTCTTAAAAACTTAAAAATATGCAAGCAAATATGCTCTGAAAACTACAGAAATATGCTGTTAAATATGCTATTCAAATTTCCAAAAATTCAATGGAAAGGAGGAAATTTTGCATTAATTGAACAAAATTCATACCTACTGAGAATATCAGAAATTTGTAAAAATTTAACCAATAACTTAATTTCTTGTGGATT
This sequence comes from Geophilus flavus, assembly GCA_034695885.1. Taxonomy (NCBI): domain Eukaryota; kingdom Metazoa; phylum Arthropoda; class Chilopoda; order Geophilomorpha; family Geophilidae; genus Geophilus; species Geophilus flavus. The sequence continues at coordinate 6,504 of JAQFZO010000537.1, forward strand.
TTATGCAAATTTCAGTGAATTTCGATTAAATTTGCTCCGCTCAATAAAATGTGCAAAAATTAAATCAGAAATTGATTTCTGATTTCATTTTTTCAAATTTGTAATTTCTGTTTGAATTTTATCTAAAACTGCCAATATCACCAAATTGAACCAGAAATCACAAAAATTCGATAAAATTAACCACCATGGAAGCGAAAATTGCAGAAATTTGCAAAATTTCAACTGGGTGTCGCCAAAATTCACAAAAATCCTTTAAAAATTCTTCATAAATTACCAAATATATGCTTCAAAATCTTAAAACCAACAAAATATGCAATTATATGCAATTTAAAAGTAACTTTTTTCAATCGCACCTACTGTAATTTGTTGAGAAAACGTAAAATTAATGTAATAGGAACAGAAAAAAAACGATATGCATTTGCATGAACTTCCGTGCCCTATTAATTACATGTAAACTCATTTTATACTACGTAAACTATACACACAAGACGAGAGAAAATATAATTTTCCTTAGTTGGCTCGCATAATTGCTTAAAAAGATCAACACACTATACTTGAACGTTCCGGCGCTGATCAGAGTGTTCTGCTGCGCTAACTCTATCGATTTTATTTAGACGACGGCGTTCTACCCATATATACGCCCACCAACCCAACTCTCGTGACCTTATCAGCCCTCGTGTGGAGAGAAAAACCGACACCTCTCTTAACCTGACCGGAACCCACCTCGAATCTATAGACAAGGCAAATAAGTGACAGACGCCATTTACCAAAGAGCTATTTGGTGGGAAGAGGAAAAAAAAAACTCTAAAAATCCCTGCAGTTTATCGCTCGCGTTATCGAGAGTAAAAAGGATGAAAGGAAAAAAAAATTGCGGCTACAAAATGCCATGACTCATCTTTTACATTCGATTCGAAGCGCAGGTTTTAATTACAGAGTTGAAGTTTTAATGAATGTGAGCGAGCGAGTGAGTAAAAGTTTAATTAGTGTTTTAAGGAAATTTCTAACAGGAAACGTAATTACAGGTGTATTTAATTTTATTCCACGTCTTCTCAGCTAATAATTTCTATACACGACGACGTTTAACCCAAGTAACGCTAATCACACTTCCGCCTTCCATCAATTTGAACTTAACTCTACCATCTTCCAACTCGAAGAACGACATCCTCTCTCTCTCTCTCGACCGAGACACTGATTACGTGAACTCGTGACCACGAGCAAAAGGTGATTGGTCATGCAGTCGCGAGCTAGTCTCTAGTTGGTATGGTGACCGCGCCACCATCTTACACAGCCGACATCAGGTTTCCATTCTGGTGAAACATCACAAAGAGTGGCGTAGTCATTCGTCACTGCTTCGCCAGAAAGCCCCTAGAGTCGCGCACCACTCGATTGCGAGTTTATCCATGCATCGATGCACAGGTGAATGCGAGTCCATCCAACGCCCTACACATGCAGCGTGAACCATCCAGTCACGCATTCACGATCGAATCAGATTGCGAGCGGCTTATTACAACCTGATTCCCGCAAATAAAAAGAAAATATACCGCCGACATAAACAAACTTTTCTCTTTTTTTTACTGCTGTCGATGCTTATTCCCTCTTTATCTCACCCACTAAAAACTGACACGTTGGCACCTTTATGGCCACGATTCATTACAATTCGAGTGCACTAGTATATATATATATGTACAAAAAAAGGTAAGGCAGGGATCGAAAGTCGATAAAAATATCATTAAGTGTCTAAGTCTAAGACAGGGAAAATAAGATGATGGGGTTTTTAAGAAAAATGAGAAAAATGTGGGTTCACGTGTGATTGAACGTTGATCCCAGCAATTTGTGCGCGGTTATGTACTCGGGTAAATACATCATTGGAATATATGACGTGAACGAGCTGCCATAATTTATCATCAAGGCGGATTTTTTTTTTTTTTTTTACAATTCAATACTTATTATCTAAGATTTCGCTTTCAGGTGCTACTTACCCTTTTGATTTATAGACTCTATATACCTTAAGGAAAAGATTATTAGAGCTTGCAACTGAAAATCTAATAAGTGTCAGAATGTTTGAGCCATTCTATTAACTAGATGATGAGTAGCAAAAGTAATGAAATTAATTTGATGGGAAAAAGGAAAAAAACTTTCCATTAACGGACAGTTTTAAGGAAATTGATAAACCATAGAGCATCGGTTGTTTATCTGTTTCTCTTTTACGCTTTAAGTTTGAAATGAATTATCGAGGCATGTCATATCACAATATTTCTTCAGGTCATTGGGTTTGGAATAAATTATCCGACAGGAATAAATTTCGCAATGCTGGGATTAAAAACATACAGTTAAATGAGTCGATGTCATCAAGTGAAATAACGTAAACATTGTCATGTCATCAGGAAATAGATGAGAATAAAAATTGAATGCTCGGATTTCAAAAACGTTCATAGAATAATAAACTTTTCCTTCTAAATTCAAATCATTTTGTTTCTAACTCCATAAAAGGTAAAGTCCGTGCGAATAAGTTGTTGAAAACTTGCTGAGTATACAAATCATTCTCAAATACCCACATGACGTGCTGGGATTGCAAAGGATTTGTTACAGGCTCGATATTATCGATAAAAATAAGATGTAGTACATTAAAAGAAAGAAATTTCTTGCAAGATTCGGGGGAGAAAAAAAAAAGTTGATATTCATTCTTTGCCCTATTCTATCAAATTCAGAAAAGAAAATTTTTTTTCTTGGAATGACAAACGATGTATACGTATTAAATAATAAAAATTCTTTGGCTTAAAACCAAAAAACACAACTTTGTGCTTCCAGAAAACTTACGTTGGCACTCTGTTTCCACTATTGAGCCCGATTATTGATCAGGAAGAACCACGTTCCTAGTGAAAATAGAAACTAATGATAAATAATTCAGTGTTTTGCATCATCACAAAGCTAACTTTTATCGTAGTTGGGCTAAAAGAGGTGCGAAATACGAAATAGATCAATTAAGTTAAGAAATAAAGTAAAAAAAAAAAGAAATGTGCAGTGTCATTGGATTTCTGAACTATTTCCTTTCTGCATGAAGTATGCCAGTTGGCAATCGGAAAAAGAAAAAAAATCGGATTTTCCGCTAATGAGATTTCCAAAGCTTCAGCAGTTTCCAACTTAGTATGTGACAAAAAATGTGCAAAACACGAAAAGCAAAATATAAAAAGAAAATTTTTATCCCCGTTTAAGTTACACTCGAATACTTGCGCAAAAATTGTGCAAAAATTGTCAAAAACTATCAGTGAAAACAACGCTTTAAATTAAGAGCTCTCGGATGGTTCTCAATTACCATATCGTAATACCGTTATTAATAATTCAGGTAGCTGACATTTATTCAAAAATCAATTTCTGTAATGCACTACATAATATATTAAAACCTGTCTTTGTTTAAATTGCTCATTAACATCAAACTCAAATTAACTTATTACAACACAACACAAACAAGCGCAATAATGTAGAAGGCTACAAGCCCACCAGTCCACCACCAATTAAACCCATCAGTGACTAAAAAAAAATCATTACCCACTTCATTTAGTGGCTAAATAAAGAGTCTATAATTTAATACACATATGGCTTAAATGACTATTCTACACACTTGCTTTTAAAAAGACTAAAAAGCCATAGCATGTAGGTGGGCAGAATGAAAAGTGATAAAATTTAAATCAATAGGTGCATTCAATTTGAAAAAATAAGTGACTTATCACGTATTCTTATCTTCTTATCTTATCTTCCTACAATCTGTTATTGGCTGATTGTGATCTAGGAAGCAGATAGTTATTTACTAAAAAATAGTCAGAATATTTAAATACATACGTATTTAATTTAGAAAAAATGCATTACCAAATTTTTAAAATTTTAAGTTTCCCAAGTAATGTCAGTTCTATTAGATAGACCTTACTAATGATTGATGCTGTGAAAAACGACGTTCCGACATCCGAGTCACAGGATGTGATTGGGGCAAAAGTGAACGATGCAACTTTTGCTAGATTTAATCTAATGATTCATTTTTATCTCCCGCTAAAATTTTTGATCTTGCACATGTATTTCCATCAGTCGCTATATTTTATTCACGGAAATTTTGTTAAAATTAGATATTGGATGTCCAGAAACCCCGAAATATTTGTTTATGGACAAAAAAGGCAAAATATTTACTAACATCCAAAATATTTATTTATATTTAAAATAAAATCCATCCAAATAGGGTTTACAGTGGGAGATTTTACTATTTCTGTACTTATTTCAATGTTTTATAGCAAGAAAAAAAAATCTATTTAAATAACTATCCTCTCCCTAGTCCCTACTTATCACGTATTCGTATTCTTATCTTCCTACAGCCTGTTAATGGCTGATTGTGATCACATGTCGTGTTTTAGCTCCTGGTAATCAGACGTATTTTCTTATTTTTACCTTTGCCATTCTGGAAGTGACGTGTTTTGCCTCAAATTTTGAAAAGAAAAGTAAAAAAAATAGGTAAAGTAAAGTAAAATAAAAGATAAATGAATTCCACTTAACCTTTTACTTATAGATAGCGAAATTGAAGTGTCTTGTGAAATTTAGCTTTTAACTCACTTTAAACCCATACATATTATGGATTTCCAGCGTGCCTACCTTTTATAAATTACAAAACGAACGGGTAAAAAAAAATCACGAGTTCAACTGCACGGAAAACCTGATTAGTGGGGTAAACGCAATGCACTTTTTAACTCTTTACTCTTTTTTTTCAGCCTGACTGAGTCAGAGAGAGGTCAGTAAACAATCATTGTTTACAGTTTCCTTTGCCGAACGACTTCCAGTTCGTGAGTGCAACCGAGAAAAGGAGAAATATTAAAAGAAAATAAATATAAAAAGAAAAACTAGCAACGCAAATGTCAAAACCTTTCAAATGTGAAAGATCACTTAAGTATTACTTTTAAAAGTTAAAGAAGCAAAACATAACATGTGGGAATGGAGATATAGAAAGGAAAAGTAAAAAAATCAATTTTAACATGTCTCGTAACGGCGAGTCCACAATGTCATTGTCATATCGATACCAGGGGGTTCGGTATCTATCTCAATATCTCGCTTCGCTGCCTACACCATCTCCTTGAATGTTGACGTAGATCAATATGATGCCCTGCAGTGAGCACAAACAAGACTGAAACATGAGGAAAAGTAAACTCCGTATACGTAATTTATGAATGAACACAGCGAGTTCATCACCTCTATTCGATTGCACCAAATGATTCGTTTTGTAAACAAAAAAAAGGCGGCGCAACCGAAGGATTTCATAGAAAGAAAAACACGGGAAATCATATTTCAATTGCTACGAAGGAAAACAAGTTTGAACTCGACACCGACGGGATGGGTCGAATCATTAAAAGTTTTTTATTTTTTTTTTCTGGGAGGAAATAAGTTAAGAAAAAAAATTTAACTGACCGAAAACAGAAGATGTGGAAAAATTACCTATCACGACATTTGTTCACTCCATTAGCCATGAAACTCTTGAAAAATTCAAAGTGCCTCTGTGTTTTCTCGAGTGTGCGAATCATTTCTAACATTTATCATCCGTCCTAGGAGTATTTTTAGACATCTTTTATATGGACTTTTTCCCCTTTCACCTCATCGCCAGTCCAGACGTATGACTTCAATTTATCATCCACACTTTTTTTTTATATACTTTTTTTTGCTTTTATCAGCATTTTTCAGGGTATTTTTTTTTTTATGGAAAATCTGATATGGAAAAAATTAAAAAGCAAATCAAAATTGAATCCGTTTAATCTAATCGGGATTTATTTTCGACGTCGATTAAAGTAACTGTTAATCATTAGCAACCAAATTACTTTTCACACTTTGCGGCTCAATTACTAACTACCAATAATTCATCATTACTGCACGACTACATGATTTCCCACCTTTCGGCGGGTGGAAATTAGGGTTTTTCAAATACCGTACTTTTGGTGAAATAGGTAAAAATTGGCAAATTTCGTTATTTTCAAAAAAAAGAAAAGACAAGACAAGAAAAGAAAACTTACAATTTTTAATAATTGAGAGATTGTGAAAGGTTTTGGGGGTAAAATCCATTAAAAACTCTTCAATTCAGCCGAAAGCCAACGAAAACCATCCAAAATCACTCCAAACTTCATAAAGTATCAAAAGTACCGAATAAAAAATGATTTTTGGTACAGTGGAACCCTCTTATAATGCCCTCGGTTATAACGTCAAACCACTTACAACGTCACTTTTTATTTCCCCCGGCAGAAGCCCATCTAAAATAATGCTAAAATTACCCAGTTTTAATGTCAATCTGCCTATAACAGCATGAAATTTCAGTCCCTCCAAACACAGAATGTCGATCTTAACGTCAAACGGCCAAAATGACAAAATTTCCATAAAAAAACAAACTGTAAACAAAAATAACAAGGGGCGGCCGCAGCTTTGAAGGAGGCACACAAAACCCGCTCATTGTGTTCCATTTTATTTAAAAACATCCTGAAATATATAGGTTTCGGTACTGGTGTATACCGGTAGGGAAACTCTAGTAAAAACATCCCAGTTCCCCCATTACCTGCAGAAAACTATTTTATTTCCCTCCAATTTATTTTTCCTGTTTGTCTACGAATTATTGATAAGATAAAAACCATATTTTGCTGAAACTTTGTCAAAATATTGACATTATTTCCAGAAACCTTTAGCAAACTGGAGATTTCAAAGAAACATTAATCAATTGTCCATTTCCTAAACCAAAACCATGTTTTGACATAGCCTTGTTTATTCCCTAGAGATGGGTATTGACGAGGCAAGGAGACTGACAAAATATAGCAAAACTGTCTCCAAGGACTCCCCTTCTGGCTTTTTTCCAATCATTCCAACCTGTCCATCGCCAACCTTTTTAACTTCACAATACCCACAGGGGAATCCTCGACCATCAAAAACACTCTGAAGAGATATTTTTCTCCAAGGGCTCAAACAGAAAAAGACAGTACAGACGGTGGTTCAAATTGAATATTATCATGTGATAAAAAACAGTATATAGAATGAATGAAACTTTTATTCACAAATCCCAAACATCCTCTCAAATCACCTTATACCGTACCTTTTATTTTTAGAATTTATTTTTTCCCCAATATATAAAATATAAAAACCCGGATTTACTTCATTTACAGTTTTTTACCTTTTCTTTTTAGGTTCGGTATTTAATAGTAATTGACGACGACTTTTGTGCTAAGTTTTTTAATGCGTATTGGTTCGTACCGATTCCTTTCACAGCCGCAAGTTGGAAGTGCAATTCCCTTCACCATTACGAGTAGATGGAGAATAGAAGTCGTTAAAAATTATCGCCTAAATACGACACCCATACTCATAAACTTGCGGCTAGAAAACATTTAATCCTTACAACTTCGGTGGTTTCACGCTTCTTATTGCTCAAATCTTTTCCTCTTATTGTAAGTCGAAAAAATAAAATGATGGATTTCCTAAGAGATAAGGAATACGATTTTTTTGTGTGTGGGACCACATTTTTTGAGTGATCACAAAGGAAAGAAAGAAAACAAGATTCGTTTCGAGTGTTTTATATATAGATCTTCAGAAATGAATGAAAAGCGTGAATTTGTCATAAAAATAGGAATGAGATAAGAATTGTGAAAACTAAATACGATAAATGTAATTGAAAAAAATCTCTTTTACGAATTAAAAACACGTTTTTTTCCTTAAGAAAAATTTCATATTTTATCTTCAAAGCGAGTAAAACTTCATTTGAGATGCAGAAATGTGATTTGAATATAAAATCACATTCTTCTGCACATTCATCGCTTTTGAGAAGATGAAAGAAATGGATTTCGAAGTTAATTCGATTGTAAAATTAGGGGGAATAAACTGAAATGGTGAAAAAAATTAGGAATTCTAAAATGGGATTTATATAGTCATCTTAAAGACAAATATTGGAATATTTTTTTATTTATATATATATATAGAATCAAGTATCGATTTTTCACGTACGGGAGTTGGCATTCTTGTTTTGTCAAGACTACCAAAACATTAACGACGCTCGTAAAAAAAATAATCAATTTGCCATTTACTAAACGAACCGGACAAATCAATTACAGTTACGGCAGTGATTGAACCTTATTTCGTACATACGTAACATAATTCCGTCAGAAATTGCTTTACCGAGAAAACGATAACAAAATCAAAACCACATGGTAGAGATATTAAGATTCCAAATGGTCTGCGACATAATAAAGCATTCTGCAGTCGGATATTCTTGGATTTCGAGAGAAATTCAGAGCAATTCATCGGATTTTTCATATACTGAGAGTCAAAAAGGCAAATGACAACTTTTTTTTTATGTTAAATTTATGATTGAAAAAATTCAATAATTGAATTCATGGTTACCTGGGTAGCGATGTTAGTTAGATTAGATTAAATTTCAAACGAAAACTGACTTTAAAAACAGCAACTAAGTTAAATTACTTTTCAAACACAGCTGGTTATTCGTGATAACTTAAAATTTATAAAAAAAAAAAAAATCTTGGAAACTTTTAATTAATTCCATACAGAATGAATTCTTAAATCTTCATTAATTTCCCCTCTGATTTAAATATTTAAGTGTTAAACAGCTTTACAAACTCGACTCCATAATAAAAAAACTCAACCATCCATAAAGCTTAAATTTGCAATTAACTCGTACCTTTTGCTGTCGCCAACACTTTTATCTTTTCTGATATCGTTCAATACTTTGCATTCTTCGCGAATCGTGTAAGCGAACATTTTTATTAGACAGCACCGCTTTAGATAGTCATAACTTGAGAAAATTGTAATTGAAATATTCTTTTAATTAAAGCAAACACAGCAGCATTCGGGTGGCAGCTATTCATTTATGAATATCGCTCGCTTTCATGTTCTACCACCATCAAAATAAATTGCTGTTTCATGGTCGTCCATTTTCTTCAATGTTTCCTTAAACTATAAAATTAGAAAAGATTAAACAACAAAAAAAAAATAAAAATTTCCCCCAGACCACACAAAAATAAATGACATGAAATGAAAACAAATTTTATGAATAAATTTCTCCCGGACATAAAATTTTCTAATTAATATTTACAATAACAAAAGGAAAACAAAAAGTGTTTATTTCCATAATTGTTATTACATTACCGCTCGTTTGCAGACTTCCTGTTGATTCATTACTGTACTTGAAACGAGTCTTCTCCCAGGGTGGAAATTTGAGAAGAAGTGGGTATTAAAGACTTAAGAGTGTGGATGAGAGTATGGGATGTCAATAAAAGAGTTGCGTGCTTTTAATTGATTTGGTGTTGTTCTCACTGGCCCATTAGAAGCAGGAATTTAATTAAGTGTTGCACGGCTTGTAATTAAGTTCACACCAGATATGGCGATGGCGAAGAAGGCCAGTGAGTCTCCCTCGCTATCACGCGAGGGCCCGAATCGCAATACGACAAAATTATATGCACATTTCACTGAGTTGTGACTTTGCCCTCACATTTCATCGCACGTTTAACTTACTCATACATTTAACCTTCACCTTCAAAACTATACCAGTCATTTTTAAAAACCAACTCTTAAAAATTTTTATGGGCCTTTTCGAAATGAGTATTATTTTCTTACATACTTTTGCTACCTTTTTGAATACATCTGATATGACTTCACTCAGGTGTAATTTTATACTTCCTTAGACTTAAAGGTCTTCAATATGGTTGGATAAAGTGTAAAAAATTTTAAGTGTGCATGTGCAGTGAGTCGAACAGAAATTTATTCCGTTTTGGTTATAATTAGTTGTAAACTTTAATTTTTTTTTTAATTTTTTTATTTACCAAAAAAAATGTAGTTTTTCAAATTTTAGAAATTAAAATTAAGGAATTAGTCGATTCATTAATCCATTTTGCAATTTTTTTTTTCCACCCAGAGATTAGTTCTTTTTATGAGCTTACAATAAATGCAGAAGCTGTTCGGCTTTTTGCGCATTTTCACATGTTTTCCTACAGTAGCTGTACCCACAATGTGGATTAAGTAATTTTAAACCAAAACATTTGCTCAAGTTACGATTTCGGGCTGTGGTTAACGATTTTATATCGATTCTGGTTTGGTTTCGGTTTCAGTTTACCCAAAAATTCCGGTTAATTCCAATTTTCATTCACGGTTTGCTTTGGTTCGACTTTGGTTGGAAATGGAATTTTTTTAATACACAAAATCAACCAAAACGGAAATAAATTAAAAAGAATTTTACAACGGTTCAAATTAAAGTTCTGTTATTAGCTTCGTTTTGTTGTGTTTACTTTAATTTGGCCTTCCTTTTTTTCCCTATAAACCTCTTTTTTCACAAAAAGGAAATATTTTTTAGTTTTAAAAATGTTTATAGCATTGACATCATTGCTAGCCATTATTGTTGCATCTGTTGGCCTTGTTACTGGTTTAAATAGTAAGTAATAAATAACTTTTGGGGCGGTGTCATTGACACGATACAGTACAATTCTTTTCCTCGTGCTGTTGTTTGAACAGCAGTTTTTCTAAAATCTTCATTTTTCCTATGACAATTGTATTTTTATTTCTATATTCGAATTTTCCTCTTTTTTTTTTCAATAAGTTTGCAAAAATGTTATCGTACAATTTTCCTCGTACTAATATTTATGTGACATTTATCTATCTTTCTTTTCTCTATTTCAAATTACCATTATAATTCAGTTGATACCATGTTTCTGGTTACTTTTAATTTCCTTTTAAACATAGTTTTATCCTGATTCGCACCTACTGAATTATTAACCTCACATCGCAACGCTCTTTAATATTTTCATTCCTTTCGCTCACTTAATTTAATGTGAATTTCTCTTATGCAAAAAATGAAACAAAGCGGATTCTCTTTTCATGCAAATTTTTGTAACTTAAAAATACGTAATAAAAAATTAAAATTTTTAATAATGAATTAGCAATTCTAAAAAATCATTCGGCCCACGTAATCGAATAATTTATATGGAGATTAGCCTTTGCCTGAACCGACTCTAGGCACTTGAAATTACCTAAAGCCAAACCGCGAATAAACCATACAATTTATTTGGTCTGGTTATCTCTATATAAATCACATTAAAACATTTTAAATATTTAATTTCTTTTAAAACAGAATGCCAAATTTTTATTTATTTTACTAAAATTTATTTGTTTTACTTTATTTTATTTTATTTACTAAAAGATATTACAATCTGTCGTATATCCTTCAAACAAAAAGCAATCTTCGAACTTCATTCAGTTTCAAATATTTAAATTCCTGCAGAATTCATTATTCAATTTAATAAACATCTGTATCACTTCTCTACAACTTTGATACCTATTCTCTAAAACTAACATCAAAATTTACTACGATCATAGAAAAAACCCTTAAAAAAAAGAACATTTATTTCATACTTACAACTTAAACCTCTTTAAAAACTTCAGAAGCCAATTCCCCAGTGAAAAGTATTACCTAACCACGAACGACTAATCTCTAATTAAAAACCCTATCGCATTTAAAAGTTAGCACTTAATGTTTTTTTTCTTTTTACAAATCTCATCTACTAAAATCGATATAATTACACGCGATTCAAATCGCACAACTTAGTAAAACCGTAAAACTAACTGCGATTCCATCTTTCTAAATTCCCAATTCCTCCCAATTGATTTTTCTTTTTCATTTTCATTTTACATCAGCAAACAAGAAAAAAAATTGAAAAATAAAGAAAAAAATAGAGAAAACTCGCGTAAATCCTCCACTGATGGTTATGTTTACAAGAACAGCATCCAAAAATTTTCTCCCACTTTCAACTTCATTAGTTGTGTGTATAGAGAAGTAGACGAGAGGCAGTGCTACATTTACACACTTTAAATGTGGAGTCGATGTTGACGTTAACTCGCTTCATTGCATTCGCTTTCGTCTTCAAACTTTTCCCCTCCTTTCCTTTTCACTTCTTAAATGTATTCTACTTCACTTTCTTTTTTCCCAATCACATTCGTCACAATTTTCTTTCTTTGGAATTAATCGAGCCAATGAATCAAAGATCATTTTCTGTTCCGATCCAACAAAAGCCAGAAAAAAAAAAATTGATTAAAGAAGTTGAATTGCGTTTAATACTTTTATCTGTGTAATATTAGAACTTTTTTTTCTTCAAAATTAATGAATGAAAAAAAAAATAATTTGAATCGAAGGTCGAGTCACCAATTTCAAACTTAAAATTACATTTTATTATAAATAAACAAACGAAAGTTTTGTTAGTAGAGGAAGCGTGGAACTGAAAGTTATAAATAAACTTAAATTAGTATACATAGAACACAACACAAACAAAAATTTCAAAACAAACATGAAATTAAGTCTATAATAATATAAAATTAAATTTCATTTACCTTCATTCACGTCTACTTGTACTTTAGTTTCTTATTTTTCTTCATCATTGTATTATAATCGCCTTCTTGAGTGCTCAACTGGCCGTATATCTCCTTGACTTTGCGTTTACGTTCGGCATCTCTGTAAAATGAAAGAAAAATGTGTCAATCAAAAGCTCAAAACACTTTTAAAGATGCAAATGCGTATTAAACGAAAATATGTAACCAACTGCGCACAACCACAAACCACAAAGCAGAGGGATTCATTTCACGAGAGTTGCAATTCGGACGTTTCGTTCGACGAGCAATTGCTCACTCTTAACAAAACTCGAAAAGGGTTTCGCAAAGCGTCCAGATAAAAGCGAAACCAGGAATAAGTCTTTCAGCTGGAAACCCTCTCACAACTGGGATTTAGCCAAGTGTGCAGCGAACGAGACCGGACACTGGAAGCCTCAACTTTCACTACTGTTTTACGATCATTTTCACACATGTTTGTGCCGATATTTTCCCTGTTCCGACACATCGGAGCTTATTTTTACGCTGACAGCTTCAACCTCGGCGACGGAACGAGTGAGAAGTGACACGAGAGACTTAATCTCCCTTCCAACTTGTCACTCATTACACTCACTTATTCCTAACCGATTAAAGCCGCACCTTTGTCGGCATCAAAGAGGGGGATCAAAATGGTGATTAGCGATGGCCCGAAGGAGTTACTAATTAGCATTTACTCAGCAGTGTGTGTTCGAGCCATGACAGGAAAAGGTCATTAAAAGGTTACAACACCAGTCCGAAGAAAATTAGCTTTTCTTTATAAAATAACCTCGTGTAAGTGTGGTGGATGGAAAATTTCTTGTCTTAGGTTAACCAGCTGATGGGTATTTCAACACAATTTATTTTCATGTTACTTTGGGGAGAGAAATTAATAAATTTCACACGGTTTGTTTAATAAAGAATAGAAGGTAAGACAGCTCATCTACTAAAAGAGTCATAATTTCTCACCGTACGTGTGTATGTGTGTGTGTGGTGGTGGCTCTATGGCTGTTTCATATTTTAGGTGGTATGTATCGGTTTTGTTGCTATGTTGTTTAGAAATTTATGTGTATAGCAAGAGTTTTCCTCCAGGATCAAATGTTGAGTTGAATATCAAAAGTTAAGCTTTTAGTGAATGCAAATATCTGTTTATCTGTTTTACAATGTTTGAAGAGAAGGCTCTTGAATAATTCATTTAGTGTACCTACGTACCGTACTTCTAAAATGTTAAATGCTACTGATTTTAGTTTAAAATATAGCTCACAACGAAAATTATGTTTAGAACTTTAGATTAAAGGAAATACTACCGCATGCCATACATTTTGATTCAGGCATGGTTTCAGGTACTGTAGCGTGATGTTGATTGTACTACGTAGCATGTATTATACACCGATCTTCACTTTACTCAGTGCTGTCCACACTATAAATGCCTAGTTTCAATTATTGTCACTAGGCCATCGGGCCAGACTAATATTTTGAAGGGGATTGACTCGACTCAAAATAACAAAATAAATGAGATCCATTTGCATAATTCTTACCATTTTTTGTTGAAATCAATACCCTTCAAATATTAGCCTGGCCCAATAGCTTACACTAATACAACTGTCAATTCAATTACACTTGTATTATTCTTTGGTGAGGGGTAGAATATTATGAGAGTAGGAGAATTTGAACCGCATATGAGCGTGCACATATGCAGAAATTCTCCCGATTCTGACCACACTCGAAAATGGCAGCCATCTGGACACAATAATTCGGCAGACGTAATATTACGACCATGTAAACATAGTGCAAGTGACGATATTTGGAATGTAAAGTGGACAGCCCTGAGTAAAGATTTTTATGACCATAGGTGTACTACAGGTGATTCCGGTTAATTGAGACACTTCAGGATTAGAAATCTACCTTACATGAATTGTGACAAGGTGCCGAGATATACAAATATCACATCCAGCACCTACGCTACCTTTACTGTACACAAGAATTTTGCAGAATATTTCCTATGAAACGGAATTATTCCACACACGTAAACACTCAAACACTCAAAAGTTTCTCTCCATAGAAAATCTGTTCGTTTGAGGTGGAATATTCCTCACCATTGGATTTTCTTGATCTGACTTGTGAGCATACGCAATTGATAAGCTCAATACTGAAAACTATATTTCCCCTCGAGATTTTTTTTTTTTTTTTTGTACGGTTCTGAGAAATTCCTTTCATGGAACTTCCATTTTTCTTTTTCCTTGCGAAAAAAAAAATTGACCTCTGAAAGATAGTTCACGCCCATAAGAAACAAAACCTCTTCATATTTTTCTTTTAGCAGAATAACCCTCATGAAAATTTACAATGGTTTCATGTTTCTGGCACCATCATACTCGGGGTACTTAGGCGCTGCCATTAAGGGATTGTAAAATGAAAAGGGTTTTAAAAAGTACAAATTTTTCGTAATGTCTTTACTATATTTGTCAAGTAGTGTTGTGGAAACAAATTCGCTAATGCAGCAATGCATTATACGCGAAATGTGCTTTTTAAGACTTATTTAAATCTACATTCTCTAGCACATGCCAAGAATTTTGCTGAGAATTTCCGATGGCTCAATCCAGACGAGGAAATTTTCCAGAAGCGTCATAACTGGGCCCAAAAAAAACAAAAAAAATTTTGCCTGTTTTTTCTCCAGTTTTACAGCAAGAAAAATAAGGTAGACTTGGCAATTGATCCAAATCTCAATTGCAGCATAAGTTACGAAGATCAACCTTCGCTCGAACCATCCAAGATGTGCTTCAGGCAGCAGAGGAAAAACAGAATTTAGATCCAAATAATGTAATTGCATTTTTAAAGACGTGCTGAATATTTAAAGGAACTCCTTATTATTATTATTTAATAACCTCTAATTAAAAACATCCAATTAACCAAAAAGAAAATTTCCTTGATAACAGTTCAGCATCTTTCATTAAGTGGCAAACCACTTGTTATCCCTCGTTCGAAGAGGAGGAAGCACACACTACACTACACATGAACTTGCATCGGATCAATTGTATTCGAGTAGGCAATGCGAGCAAAATAACAAGCAATCTTTGATATTAGAGCGCTTGAGCAAGCTCCCACTTACAATTTATTACTTATTGTGTTTTCTTTAGTAATGTTAACCTCGTACGAAACTAAAGCTACACAAAATCTCAGTTCTTTTAAGCTGCATCGTGTGAAACAACAGAACACTAGCCAGATAGGGGTAATCATTTATGTGTGAATCTATGTAATGTGTGAATTACATCACAAAATCACCTCACATTAATTCACCCATAAATGATTACCCCTACTGTAACTAACATTAAATGCTGTAACTGTCCATTTAATTTGTGCTTGCGGTGTTAAAATGTTATAATAGACAGTTTGCGCAAATCAACGCAAACGAAAAAACGCAACGCAACTGATGGTGTATTTTTTGTAAATAAAGTTTCCAATCAATAAAAATTTCGTTAGAACTTCATCTTTCTGTTTCAAACTCCTACCGAAATTTTTATAACTGGGGAAACTTCTTTCCAATAATTTAAAGAAGCCCAGTAATATTGCGTTTCTCTGCACAACACGAAATGCGCAAACTGTCTAATGTTAAAGTTGTAATATAAAATGTGCTATAACAATAGTTTGAACTGGTGTAACTTAGAAGACTTTATCTTATGACTTACACTTACGACCTTGTTAATCGAATGACTATATAATAAGTCATAAGATAAGTTTTATAAGTTACACCAGCGTAAAGTCCCTTTAACATTAATTAACTTTAATTTTTGTAAAACCGTATTTTTTTTCCTGTGAAGAACATGTAAATAAATAAGATTGTAGGCTATGGTATGGAAACATTCGGAACAAATGATCCGCTTAAGTCAGGACCTCTAACCTCGTTACTATTACGACTTACGAAAATGAGGCCGACGGAATAAATCGCACCACATCTCGCTTGGAATCGGTCGATTGGTACCGACACAATAAAGAAAAAAAATAAATAAATCATTCAGTCGAGAAGTGACTTTTTCCTCATCCCCGTTCCCTGTGGGTTTGAATGAAAAGCGAAGAGACCGCTTTACACTCTCTTCCGACCAACTCGTCAAGCTTCCGTTTGCAAAATGCAAACCAAATACAAACCAACAACTTCCAACTATGCAAACAATTTTCACTAATTTACAAACCCAGACATAAAAAACTTCAAAAATAACAACAAAAAACTCAAAAGTTTCCAAATTCAAAAACACTTTCAACGCCCCTGTTCAATAGCAGTATCAGGGACTTCCAGTTATGTAAAAAAAAAAAACTTTAATCGTCAAATTTACAAGTCATTGGTGTTATTATAAATTTTGTGTTATGACAAACTCGTATTAACTGATCTTTATTCGAGATGGCCACTGGGCTAATATAGATAGAGAACAATGTTATCTTTATCGTAAGAGCAATCATAACACACAATTACATACCGTAATAAATCATCTGGTGAATTTACTAGATAGTTTGCGCATTTCGTGTTGTGCAGAGAAACGCAACATTACTGGGCTTCTAATTATTGGAAAGAAGTTTCCCCAGTTATAAAAA
>JAQFZO010000538.1:0-23473 GCA_034695885.1 Geophilus flavus
ACTAAAGTAAATAAATAAATTAGAGGAACGTGGTTCCGTGTTGCATTAGGCCTAATGAGCCGGTGTACGATTTGGCAAATAATACACCTCAGAACACAGGAAATTCTGACACTTCTGAAGAAAATACGGAAGATGTGCTTTTTGAAACCGATGAAGAAGATGGTAAAAAAGAGTACTTATTGCTCAAAAAACAACCAACCTGACACAACATTATTTTAATTTTTTTTTGTTTACTTCTTTCTAGGATCTGATCTCGAAGCATTAGATCGACAACTAGATCAATTGAACAATTATTTAGATGTATTGGAAGAGAAAAATGACGTCCTGACAGCCGAATTAAAAGATTTGCTCGAATCCAACAGGCAAGCCCGGATCGAATTAAATAATTTGCAGAGCTCATCACAGCAAAACGGCCAAAATTATGGCAAACAATAGACTGTATTTTACCGTGTAGATATTTAGAATATTCTATAGGAGTGTTGTAACAAGTTGTAGCAGAATAATGGGACCAAAGACGATTAATTGTAATTTTACCAATGTGACTAATTTAATCAAGCAGGCTGATTATGTTTAAAAGATAAAATAAATTTCCATTAGGTCTAGAAGTTCATAGCATCTTGTAATAATTTCGTAACTTCATGCATGTTCATTTCTTGGATGATGTGTACATTTTGTCTCGAGCCTTGTGATAAAAAGATGACCATTTGCCCTCTTGTGTAATGTCCCTGCGGTTCACAACTGACGCGACATGGACCCATTTTCGATTTAACCGTTTTGTCACTGATGGCAGCAGCCATTGCGAATTGATCGCATAAAATATATCCCTCATATTCTGTGCTTTTTTCCTTTATGTCATGTTCAATCAAGTTTATTAGATTTGCTGCATTTGTACCGATGCTCAGTAGTCGTGCTCGTTCTTCCTGTGAAATTAAATAAAAAAAAATTTATACTTTATTACGGAGTAATAGTTGGAAGTTTTTTTGTTTTATACCCATGACATGTGATGTTTGAGACACATTTCCCAAGGTGCAATGGTGATGGGGCATTGCATTTCGTTTAAAACTATATACGCCGCTTCTGGATCGTAATAAAAATTCGCCTCTGCAGACACGGTTACATTTCCTCGGCCTAAGTTTTTAAAATTTTTTAAATAAAATTATCATTAAATTCAAAACCAGAAGACTGACAAAAGTTCATCAACCTTCAGTGTTTCCTCCCATGACAAACATTTCTTTAATGTTTGATGCAAATGAGGGATGTAAACGCATCGTGAGTGCGATGTTTGTGAGTGGGCCAAGTGTGACTAACGTTAATTCATCTGCAATTAAAAAAAAAATTAGTCTCGTCAAATAATAACTGAAATGTGCAGGTATTTTTTTAAATTTTTTTTTATATATACCATATATTTTTTTTTAAATATTAATTTGCCTACTTGGATATTTTTTACTCAACGCAGAAAGAATTTCAACTGCATGGTGTTCTTCTTCGATGATTTTTGTTGATAATGGTTCGCATACATCTCCAAAACCATCGATCCCATGAAAATCGCATGGTTTTTCAAACGTGAATTTGCCCATAATAGGTTTGTCTGCGCCTTTGTAAACAGGAATCTGTTTTGAAAATACAAAGTTAAATAAACATATTAAATTACATGTATAAAATACCCACCTCATTTTTATTACAGCTATTTAAAGTCCTGTGTACATTTACAATCACATTGTCCACACTTGTATTGCCATTTACACAAGTTATAGCAATAACCTCAACTTGTTGTTGCGAAACTGCCATCATTATGGCCATAGCATCGTCTAAACCACAATCAGTGTCAATTACAAACTTTCTCTTCATTTTGGAAACTTATTTCCTAACGAATTTTCTTCAAGGTCCAATAAGAAGCAACTCAGTAGCTCTTCTGACTTCCTCTCTTTCAACCTTTGAATTTTCTTTATTTGAAGCGTCCTAGATCTCATCACCTAGTTTAAAGTTCAACTAAGATTGCGCAATTTCCTTTTTTTTGAAAGTTTTCATCAAGAAAAATTGCTTTAAAATAATTATTTATTACACCAACAAAGCAGAAAGTTTCAAAAAATAAACAGAAAGCATAAAATACAAATAATAGAATACCAAATTAATGTTCTATAAATAAATAAAATTCCAAAGCACTATTAGTAATTCAAATGTAATTACGCTATTAACTAATTAAAACCGAATCAATTGAACCTTGAACCAAATCCCAAGTAAAAATGAAAACAGAACTTAATCCAATCTTGGTTTAATTCTTATTCTTAGATATGCTGTTACAAATATCGATGTGAAGGCAGCTCGGTAATTGGTAAGGTCAAATAATTGCAAAAACATTTTTAGGAGTGTTTTAGACAACACTTTTGTATCATGGAATGATTAATACCCTTTAAATGCAATTACAAAAAGTGCTTTTTTTCCTTAAATAAAAAGTATCATATAACTCACCCCATTTCTTTTATACAATAAAAAAATTCAACTGTACACCTGTAATTAGTCAAACTAATTTCGTCTTAAACTATCATTAATTTTCCTGAACAGACGGGGCATGGATGGAAATTGTCGGCACTATGTTTCTCTACCAAGGAAGACGAGCCAATTTCTGTAATCAGATCCATTATCTTTTTTGCAGTCGTATCCTTATTATTTTCCAAATTGGCGTTAAGTTCTTTAGAAACTGTTTTTTCTCCTTTTTCTAAGGGGGAGTTTAATTCGTTAAAGTCGTCGTCGAGGTCCGACCAATTAGGCAACGAATCAGCACCTGAAAAGCGAAAAATATTGTACATGAATAAAAAATAAATCGAAAGATATTAATATAAAATTAAATCAACCGTTTAATGCTGTCATGTTAAGAGCAATGTTGGATTCCGACGAAGGTACTGCTTTTCCGGGAGGATGCTGGATAGTTTCGACTTGATTGCTCGAATACTGTTGTCGTTCGTAGAGTAAACGCATAACTAATTCTTGAAGTTTGGTCAATTTAGTTTTCATATTTTCGCGATCCTGCGCTAAGTGGGTTATGTATTCATCTTTTTCGAGCGCTCTTTGCTTCATGATTCCACGTTGAACTTGGTAAAGTGCAATGTATTCACCTGTAAATAAACAATAAAAATTTGTACATACTCAATATCGATATTTTATCAAGTATTAAATTACCTATCGTGTCAGTTTCTCCTTGCAATTGCGTCACCAAATGCTCTAATTCTTGTTTTTGGTCCGAAAGATCTGCTATTTCTTGCATTGTTTTCTTAAACCGTTCTTCCAATTTCGTCATGCAACCTTTCATATTGTCATATTCCATCGAAGAAATCATTTTTCCATTTTCACTATTAGTTTGATGCAAATTATTGTCCTTCATTTCCTTTAATTGAGCTTTGAAAACCTCCCTCTGCCCTTGTTGCTGATCCAACTGTTTCAACAACGCATCTCTTTCCATCTCCAGTTGACGAACAGAAGCCGATAATGACGCCATTATGTCATCTTTTCGGCTGGAATCCTTGTCGTCGCTATTTCTTCCATTCTCAGCCACCATTTGATGGCCTTGTTGCGTCAACATAGTTCTCAGTTCGTTATTCTGCGTTGTTAAAACGTTAAGTCGGTCTTGGGTTTGGCTCAATTCCCGTTGAAGTAATTCCGTGAGTTGACTTTGAGCTTCGTAATGACGTACTCGGTCAACTAGTTGTTGTTGTTGGTACATTTGCTTGTTTATTTCGGTATTAGTTTGCTCCCGGTCGCGACTTTCAAGCTAAAAATAAATGAAAAATAAATAAAATGTTTAAATGAGGTAAAAAACATGTCATTACGTCAACCTGTTCTCTGAGCTCTTTCATTTCTTCTTCCTGTTGCGTCAATCGTTCGCTTAATTCCTTGGAAATGTGTTGCTCGGATTCAAGTTTCTCGACTAACTTTAATTTGTTGTTACTCTGTGAAATAGTAATATTTGCAAACATGTATTAAAATCTAATCAGAGTAAAAAAATTACAGTTTACATACTATAATTATAAAACCATTCTGAAGCTCCTCTAATTGCTTCTTCAATTCCCGATTCTGCGCAACAGCGCGACTCGCTGCAACTTTGTCACTTTCAATTTCTTCTAATAATTGCTTTCGATCGGCTTCATCTCCTTTCGAGCTTTCTAAATGGCTTTCTAGTTCTTCAATTCTGCGTTCTAATTCTTCGGATAAATGACTTAAGTGGGCATTATCAGCAACCTAAACAAAAAATTAATTTTAATTCAGAGAAAAGTGTATTTTTCTTTCATATTACATCTTTTTCGTGCTGTTCCTGTAATCTCAATTTCTCATCCTCTGCCATTTGCAACATGGACTGTAGCCTTTCCACTTGCTCGTTTGCAAATGGAATTTTAACAGATTGCTTGTTCAGTTCCGTAATTTCATCCTCCAAAGAATTGACTCTATTTGCAAGCACCAGTTTTTCATTGGCCAGAGCAGCTTTCTCTTCATGCACACTCGATAACTGCAATAATAATTAATGTTTATGGAAAATTTTTATATCTAAAACAAATAAAATAAAACCTTTTCGCTTAAGTGTTGCATCTGTTGATTCAACTGTTGAGCAAATTGTTGATGCTGTTCTGCCGTGGTATCTCTTTCCTGACTTAGTTTCTGAACAGTATCTTTCAACTGGTTAACCTTCTTTTCTAATTGGATTTTCTCCTCACTCAGTTCTTCCCAAAATTGCTTGTTGTCATCGGAACCGCTTAACTATAAAATATTAAACATAAATTTTTTTAATAAAAGTTAATTCATATTTTAGTGTAAAAAAAATATTACTTGTTGCAATCGTAGTTCAGCCATTGCCAAACTACTTTTCGTAGTATCCAACTGTTCTTGCAAAGATTGACTTTGTACAATTTTGCTGTTTAATTTTTCCGACATTTCGGAATTTTCTTCTTGGATTTCTTCCATTCTTTTATTATTTTTATAGATTTCTATTTTGAGCCTATCAACTTCCTTGCTAAATTCCTTAGATTTCTGTAATCGACACGTGACAAACATTAGATTTATAGTATACATTTTCCTTTATATTTTTAAAATTACTTTCTCAAATTGGTGACTAGTGGCTTGAACAGCAGTTAAATCTTTTTCTGTGTTGGTTATAAGTAAGCGAGTTGCTTTCAGTCGTCCTTGCAATTCTTCTACTTCAGCTAATAAAATAAAATTTCAAAAATATAATACATGACATAAAATCATTTAAAAATAATAATCAATACCTGATTTTTGTTTTGCCGTCTGTTGAGTTTGGTTCAAAGACGATTGCAATTCAGTTTTTTCGGCAACTAATATTCCAATCGTTTGAATATGGATCTAAATATTTTAAAACGTACAGTATTAAAAATCTTCATCACGTACTACAATCTGACCTAATTTAGAAAAATTAACACAAACCTGAAGCTGCTCCTTCAAGGACCCCAATTCTTTAATATGTCGTTCTTCAATTTCCTCTTTTTGATTTTGAAGATCTTGTCGTAACTTGTTGTTTTGATTTTTCTACATAACATTAAAAAAACATTAAAAATTTAAATACATCAAAGACAAAATAAAATTTATTACCAATTCTTGGTATTGACTTTGTATTAATTCGTTCGTTTGGACGTGTTTTTCAACAGTTGCTGCCAGTTCTAAATTCCGTGTCTACAATATGAAGTTTGAACATGAGAAAAAAAAGAAGAAATAAATACAAAATTAAACAAAATTTACCTCAAGTTCGGAAGTGTTGGATGGTTCTACATCTATGGCACCATTTATAAAATTATGCGTCTGGAAAAGTAATTTTAAATGTCAATGACTGGTACTTAAAACAAAATTAGAAAATAATTCATACCTCGCTCATCAATCCATTTAACTGAAGCGAAATTTGCCTAATACTTTCTGACGAAGAAATTGATGTCTTGGTAGCGTCGTCGATCTTCGGAACTTCATTTACTAAATCGACATCAGGTGTTTGTTCGACCTGTAATGGAACATTTGTAATTACAAAAGTAAATTTAAACTAAATAATTGTGTTACCTGATAACTGTTAGATTTTAAGGTATCAGTTTGCAATTCTGGCTTCCTATTTACTATGTCAGATGCAGGATTTGACTTCACACTGGTAGTAGGTTTATTTGTTTTCACTTGAAACTTTCTCAACTAGTTAAGAAAAAATTGTCGATATTAAGAGTATGGTAAGACGAATACAACGAGGTAAAATCACATAAATGCAAATTTTTGACTAGAATTTAACTGATTTTAATGACATTCTAAAACACAGGTGTTCACTTCGCATTTTAAAACATATTTTTAATGCGGATTTAGTAGACAGTTTTTTAAATTATCACAAGATTTCAAACACTAAATCTATTAAACGTAAAATGGTAATAAAATATAAAATATAAAGAGTTTAAACTAACTTTCTTACGTGCAGCAGCTAACTTCTCTTGCCGAGCAGCTTCTGCCATATTTACTTACGTGTTAACATCTGATGACGACCTCTGATGACGATGACGACCATGAAATCAGCGGATGTAGCGCCAGTTTTTTTTCAAGTGTCAAATCATGGAACTAAGACTAATAAATAAATTTTATTTATTTTGTTTATTTATATTATTCAAACATCATTGCATTTGAAAAATACATGTTTATATATTTTCAGAAAAAAATACCCAAAATTAGGCAAAAAAATTTGAAACTCACAAACATACCTCCTTGATAAATCACATGGACTTCCGTTTCAAGCAGGCGACGTAGGGTGGAGATAATTTACTTAGATCAATATATTGTCGGTGTGCGGTACAAAGTTCGTTGAAATTATGGCCAAAAATACAAGTAATTCAGCATTTAGAAAGATTGACATAGATCAGTACGATGAAGAAAACTATAAGGATGAGGACCAGAACGATCCTCAATCGCCGCCGGTAGGACCAGATGAAAATGAAATCAACAGTCTATTGACTCAATATCCTTTCACAAGAAACTAAATAATTATCACAATTAGTAACCGATATTATCTTTAATTCGTTAATTCACGGGTAAACAAACAGATGCATTAAAATCTGTATTAAGAAGCGCTCCAATGGGATCAAAAAATCAAGTACTTAAGGTAAAAAAAATAATTTAAAGTAAGTTAAATTTTTATTATAAAATTGTAAATTAATTTTCAGGATGCGGCGTTAAATACGGTCCTTCGTGTGCTCATGTCCATTAAAACGAATCAAATCGACGAAGCAATAAGTTCACTCGATAAAGACCTAGTCGATATCCTTATGAAGTATATTTACAGAGGATTCGAGTTTCCTTCCGAAGGAAGTAGTGGACATTTGCTTACATGGCACGAAAAGGTTTGTTCAAAAATTAATTTATTTTACTGTGTGATCTGATTATTTTATTTTTTTTATTTAGACATTTGCCATTGCCGGTGTTGGAAGTATAGTTCGAGTTTTGACGGATAAAAAGAGAGTTTGAAGTTTAATGAGCACCAAGATTTATAATTTTTCTTTTTTTTGCTCTTATGGGAATCAATTTCATCTTTGAAACCGTATACCTAAATTTGTTTAAAATATTCATTTACACTTGTAATCGAATCATCTAATGATTTATATTTCATTTTTGATAAAAATTCAATCGGAAGAAAATGAAAAAAAATTAATGCTTTCACTTTTTTATCGTCTGCATTTTTGCATGATTATCATACTTCATATTACATTGGTAATGAGTTTAGATTTGTAAATTGAAAAGTAAAAGCTTATGTATATACATAAAAATATTAATAAAATAAAGGAAATTGGTGCCAATTTTTCTTACTTCTATCACTGACTAAATAATACTCTTAAATTATCAAATTAGTTTTAAACAAATTAAAATTAAATTAGAACTCGAAACCTCTCGACATGGTTGTTTGTGAATCCGATCCTATTTAAAGTACAATAAAAATCAGTGATACTTTAAAAAGTACCATAAAAAAACATTGTTTTATATATCTTATCTAAATAAAAAAATAGGAGGTAAATACGTTTGCGAATGTGTTAGGAAAATATTTCAAATTAATTATTATATGCTATACACAAACATAATAATTAATAAATATAAATTTGTTATAGTTGCATAATTTCTTGCTATTGATTCGCGGCACTTTGAAAAAAAATGTTTATAATTATAATTTAAGCTAGATAAAAATGCTAGTAGTTCGTGAACACATCGCTACGTTGTGGAAATTGATTTCATTTGTCCTGCACCGAATTTTGGTTTTGGTTTGCTTCCGAACCATGACATTTTCCATTCTAAAGTGTCTCTGATAAGTGCTTCTTCTTCGGGCGTGAAATGGAGCAACACTGATATAGCTTTAATTAAATGCTGAGACTATAAATAAATAAATAAATAAATAAATAAATTTTATAAATAATAATTTTGCAAAAAAAAATGTTTTACCTCGTATTCACGACTAGTCATAAATTTGAGAATCACATGTTTCAAATAACGAAAGTTTATATCTTCAAACATGGGTTCACTGGTATCGAGATTTTGTAATTTACTAATCAAATCAGCCTGAGATGAATCCTTTGGTATCATCATTGATCCACCTGGGCCCATGTTGATTGTACGACTATTGCTATCAGACGAAAATTCTCCATTATTGACATCAATAGCTTGCATTTTTAATTCCCGTTGAAGAGTTTTCTTCATGTCGCTAAGGCGTTGTTGTTGCAATTTAATTGTCTGAAAAAAATATGAATTATTTATATTTAACTTTATACTATTTTTTTAAAATAAAAATTATAATACTTTATTTCTTTCTAATAACTCTGCCTCCAAAGCAGTTAATGATTTGTTCAATTCGAATATTTTCGCTGATTTTTCCGCAGCTCGTTGTGACAATTCATCCGTCTTTGATAGCTATAAAAAATGTTCAAATTTAAATTTATTTCACACCATTTATAAATACTACTATAATAAATTAATAACCTCTTCTTTTAGCTGTTGTATCTCATTTTCGGATGCTTCCAAACACTTGCTTTTCTCCTTTAATTGATTTTGTAAAGTAATTTGCTCATTTTGGCTTTCCTTAAACTTAAGACTGATTTGCTCATTGGTACGATTTTTCTCTTCTAGTTCTAAATAAATAAAAATAATAAATTGTAATAAATTCTCATCGGATTTACACATTCCACTAAGGAAATAAATACTTTTCTCCATTTCCTTATATTCATTTTCCTTCTCATTCAAATCGAAAATGAGCTTCTCAGAATCGGATTTCGTTGATTTTAACGTTGATGTCAATTCACTCACCTAAAAAATTAAGTGAATACGATTAAATCGAGAAAATAAAAATAACTACTGAACACTACGATACTTTTATTAATTTCATTGCATATATCTAAATTAATACAGATTTAATTGTATGTTAATAGTTTTAGTTTAGAAAAATAGTAAACAAATTTATTATGCCTTAGTTATAGTCATTTAGCAGACAAAAATAAATTCCCTCTTAAACATGCATCATACCAATTTTTCAACTTCTATTTTCTCACTGGTAACACTTTCCAAAGATTTCGACAACTCTTCTATCTTTTTATCATTTTGAACTTCCTTTTCCTAAAATATAAAAAAAATTAGATCGATTGTATTATCATTACAGTAAATCATCATCGAATCAACGTAGTACTTTTAATTCTTTATTGGTTTTCCGTAAGTTGTCGATTTCTTCTCGCCCTTCTCTATACATCTTCGCCAGTTTATCCTAAATTTATAAACACGATATTTAAAATCATAATAAATTCCCTGATGTAAAAAATGCTAACAATTTCCATCACGTGATTCTTTTTATCGCTTTGGTTTTTCTTTTCCATTGCTAAGATTTCATTCTTTAGCTTCTCTAAAGCTGCTTGAAAATCTTTTTCACTGCTTCCTTTCGCTGTTCGAACAATCTGTAATTCATTTTCCAGTGTAATTTTCTTTAAAAAAATTAAAAGAAAAATTTAATTATACGAAAATTTCTCAGTAACCAAAAATAAATATACTTCAGATATCCAAAAAGATTCCTTCTGCTCCAACAAATTATTCAGTTCAGTGATTTTCGCCTTCGCACTTATTAACTCTTCATTGACAGCAGCTACTTTATCACCAGAATCTTTCTGGCTTGATTCCACAATCGTTTCCAACCGGTTCATTTCCTGACTATCCTCAGCGATTTTCTTACTTAAATGTGAAATTTGTTTTTCAAGAGTTTGAATTTTTTCACTCCATGTTGATTTAATGTCCATCAAATGTTGTCTTGATTCTTCTAACTTCTTTTCTAAATTATTTCTCTGTTGAAGGAAAAAAAATTGAATTTCATTTCATAAAGTAACTTTTTAAACTGTTAATTACTTCAAGTAAAACGGCATTTAATTGATCATCTCCGTTTAAATTAGAATCTGCAACTCTTTGCTCTAATGTTTGAATTCTTTCCTCTAAATGTGTAATTAAACATGATTTTTCTTCGATTAGTTTATCCGTATTTTCAACGTATACTTCATGGGAATGATTTATGAAGTCGTTTTTATCTCTCGCTTCACCTAATCTTTCCTCTGTATGATAATATTTTGAACTAGTCTGTCAGAGAAAAGTGATATTAATGTTAAATAAAATGATAAAAAAGTAAATTTTACTTCATCCAACTCGGTTTTCAACTTAGTCACTTGATCCGAAAGCGAACTCTTGGCCTTTCTTAATTCTTCCAATTCCTTAAAATTGATTTCGTGACTTTCTTTTAATTTATCCCTTAAAAAATAAAACAAAAATTAATTTACACAATAATTTCAAGTAATTTCAATATACCTTTCAATTTCTTCTTTGTCTAATTTCGCTTGAAAAATCTTATTTTCACTCTCGAGTCTCGTAACACACGATTTTGTTTCCTCTAATTCCGAAACCAATTCCTTCATTTTTTCTTCCTTAATTTGGAGATCTTGCTGGCAATTCAAAAACTACAACATTAATAAACGAATGAACAAAGAAAACTAACTAGATATTTTATAAAACAAACCAGATGTTTAATTTTGGCCATTTCCTGCGTCTGAAATCCTTCCAGTTCATCGATATTTTGTTGTTTTTCAATGATCGAATTATTTAACATTTTCACCGAATCCAACTTCTTACTTAATTTTAATTTCTCATCTTCGAGTGACTTTATTTTCAACTCATATTCCTGAGAAGTAGAAAATTTTAATATAAACACATTTTAAAAAAAAACAACACTAAATTAAATAACCTTTTCAGTTTTCTCGACAGATGCGACAGTTAATAATTTCTGTTTCTCTAATTCCACTTCTAATTTAGTCTTTAAATCAAGCTGCTGTTGCAGTGCATTATAATATTCTTGTAATCTGGTCTCCAGCCGCTTTACTTGATCCCGCTTTTGACGCAAAACACTAACAGCATCTTCTGAAGATTCCTAAAATAAAAATTTAAATTAAAAAAATTAAAAATCGTGACCGAAAAAAAAATTATTTTTATGAAATTTTACCGCACTAGGCCTACTTTCCCTTGAATCGGTGGAAGATGCGCTCGGTCTTCGTTCTCTATTGAAATTATTACTTCCTTCTATGAATAATTGATGACATAATTACATTAATTTTATTTGTTTGTTTTATAATTTTTATTTTTTCGTGTGTACAAACCTGATTTCCTAATACTAGTTGGGCTAGTTGTGGCACTTGTGGTTTGGTATGACTTAGTGAGTTCGGTTTGTGATTCTTCTTCGAGTTTCTTTTTTAATTTAGCAAACATTTTCTCGCGTTGTTGGATCAACTTTAAATGAACATTTATAAGTTTTGGTGTTTACACCTTACACCACTGACCTAGAGAAGTTCTTAATACGAGTTTATGTGGATGTTCAGTGAGTGCAGCCACTTTAAGACGAGATTACTCCTGTCATGTTAAATTAAATTTTTCTGTAATGAATGCGCAGAGTTTGTCATATGTTATGAGTACAGGCGTTTTCACATCGATGAGTTGGCTCTGAAGGCGTTTCCGAGCGCCATGACGAAAATTTGCTTGATTCTCATTGGTTCATCACATACCGGAAGTTGACTGATCACAGATTGGAGTATATTTTGGTTCTAAAAAGAGATCCAGGTTAAATACGGAAGCGTATTGAGAGCTTGCAAATTTATTCATATTGCATTATCAAATAAAACAAAATACTTTTATTATTGATTATTATTGATTTCGATTAGCTTCTTCTAATCTAGTCATCTAGATTTATTTTTAGAAAATGAATGGTGCTTAAATATCCTCGTTAAAGATCATCGCGATATATTTTTTTGTTCTAGCATTTGTTTCTGACAAGATTTATTTTCCAATAAATCAGATAGTATTCATTACACGAAGTTTTCATAATCAGATTTAGTGCTATTGGCTCTGTTTAGTACATCCCTATACATAGGATTTAAGCTGCCTGACGTCCATCTTGTCTGTCCAGTCGGCTATGGTTGTGTTATGCCGTGAAGCAACTTATGAAATTGTTTTACATTTTAATTTAAATAAAATATATTAATAATTGAAAAATTAGTCCGAAGTGAGAAAAAAAGTAAAATATGTAAATCCAATTCCATGAAACCATAGAAAATTTATAAAATAAAGAATAAAAAAAAATAAAACAACAACATCCGGGCCTGTCCGGGATTTGAACCCGGGACCTCTCGCACCCTAAGCGAGAATCATACCCCTAGACCAACAGGCCACGCTGAATAATCGTTAGTAAAATGCCTCAAATAATTTTATTTTTTAAAAGTTACATAACTTAAAAGAAAAAAGTGGGAAATACAAATTCAATTATTTTATGTATTTAAGAAAATTCTTACTAAATCATTCTAAAAACTAAAATTAATAAAACTCCATTCGGAAACTGTAAAATTTTATTTTATTAAAAATTTTTAATCGGCATGTACAATAGCTTACAGTTTTTTGTACAAGCATTAAGTATTTCCACGAATTGTAAACGAACAAAGAAAGACTCAAAATAGAAACCATCAGTTTTATTTGTCAACAAAAAAAATAAATAAAATGAAAACAATAAAAACATTTTTTTCCTTTTAAAAAGTTTGTAATTTTCAAAACTTATATTACAGATTATTTCCAGTAATTATATTATTTTTCAAAAACATAAATCTAAACTTTTACAGTAATACAACACCGAAATAAAATCGATATTATTGAAAATACACAAATATGACATTAAACTGCAGGTGATTTTTTCAACTTTTATATAAAAAAGGAAAAATATCCTAACCCCTACCCAACCTCTAGAATATAAGAAAAAAGCGAGAGATAGTTTAGAGAGTGAATTGTCGATTAAATCCCGTTAAGTACATTTTTTTAGAACACAATAATAAAGAACAAATATACAATTTGATAAATACTACACAGCACAATTTATTAATCCAATCAGAAACAAGATTCAACGTTTTTCCAGAGTTTACTTCATTCAAATCTCCTTAAACATAAAAATAAAACACATGATCTTCGACCAAACGAGTAAAAAATATGCAATCTTATGTATTTATATATACATATATAATTTATTTGTTTTGTAAACAATTTGATGAAGTTCAAAAAATGATGGGAGGCCACTTTTTGAAAAAACAAAAAAATTACAGTTTAAAACTGTTTTTTCACTCCTTCTTGGCCTTAAACTTTGTCTTAACACTGCACAAATTATTGGATTTACATAAAATGTTTGTTTACAATCAGAAAATAAAATTACTAAAAAATGCAAATTCTTAGGTCATTTTTGCAAGTGAAAGCCATAAATTTCGTGACAAGTAAAGCCAGTAATTCTGCAGTGTAATCCTTAATTAATTAAACATTTTAATATGCAAGAGGAGACAGAATTACACTAGTATCAACCGTAATGATGGCTGTACCAAATATTACTCAATTGATTGCACAACCATAATTAAATATAGCAATTAGGTTTCAAATTTTCTATCAATTCATATAGAGATTTACAATATTTATTTTTGATTAAATTTTTTTTTATTAATATTTATGGTTGAGCACACTCTGACTCTACATACAATTTTTGGGTGAAGAATAATTTAAATTACATGAATTGTTCTCATTTTGTCGTTCATATAGTGCAAAAAGACAAGAATAAGCCACTATTTAGTTATTTTGAATGATAATAATAATTAATCCTTAAATTTTTTTTTTAATTTTTATTTTAGTTATTTATTTATGTATATATAATTAGATTTTTAAACATTTCACTTCTAGATAAAGCTATAAAGAGAGAAAGAGAGAGATAGAGAAGAGTGAAGAGAGAGATGGGATGGGGTTTTTGTTTATTTCGTTAGTGAAGTACAATATTCACACGAGCGTGTGTGGGATAAACCAGAAATATGAAAAAAGGAAAATGACTGCAAGTAGTAAATCGATGGACACGTGAAAACCTCATGTGTACAGGTAGGTATTGCCAAACTACACTGTTCATTTTGGTGATTGGTGCATATCGTATTAAAGAACACTCAATTTTTATTTAATTTCTTTTCTTTTTTCTTTGTTAATGAGGCAATCCATGACGGGCCAATTTAAAAAAAAAACACAAGATAACATTGACGGATCTTCTGCACCTGAATTTACCTTTTAAAAAAAAAGTTACACATTAATTAAATGTGCAATTAATTAATTAATGAAATCAATGAAATCGAATATGGCGCCTTTTCTCATGAGATCACCTCATTACGTGATTTAAAGATTAAATTTACGCTTTTTCTTCCGTTATTTTTTTTTTGCATATCTATCATTAAAAAACTGAGACAAATATTTAATATCGTTATTATTATTATCGTTATTGTTATATAATATATACACCCATAGCTACAGGAACAGACAAAGCAACTTGCCAACTATCTACGTATCATTTGACTCATTGTACAACCAGTTTGCGTTATAAAGTCAGAATCAGAATGTGCAGTGCAGCAAAGCGCCATATTTAAAATAAAAAATGAAACGAAATAAAAAGTTATAATAAGTCGAAAACGGTCAATATGTACAGTTATAATGTACAAAAAACATGAGCAAACAGGTTGTTCTACTTAGGCATTAATTTGTAAATACAAATATGTTTATTTTTTTTATTATTCGTTTATTTGAAAGGACACAAACCATGTTTGCACAAAACTTGTTATTCATGATATGAGATGTATGAATTTTTATTTAAATGTTTTTATATTTTTTTTTATTTTTTGAAAAAAATTTAATCAAATAAGAAATAATTAAAAATTCATGCGTTTACTATAAATGAAATAAAAACATTATTTATTTATACTCTCCTATCATAAAAAACAGATTTGCGCAAAATTCTAATACGAATTTTAATGGATTTTTAAAAATTTATAATTGATTTAGTTGAATTTATTAGAAACGATACATCTATAAATAGTGAAAATCAATTCCAAGTGCAACTACATTTGATTTTTAATTCAATTTAAATATGACATGTATTTTAAGGCCAATTTTCCAAAAATATAAAAAAAAAATTAATAATTAATTTTTCGACATTTTATAATACCACACACAAAAAAAAAAGATAGAATTAAATCAACTCACATCGTATTCCAGGTTTAGACTCGAAAATGTCAAAAATCACAGCAATAAGCCCGATGATTAAAGAGAATAAAAGATCTCACTATACCAACAGTGCACGAGATTGAGTAATTCTTTTTCAAACTACTATTTTTTTTCCACTAAATGAATAAATGAAAATACAATGAAAAATGGCGCCTTTTACTTTGTTTATTATGATTACTAACAACTCAGAACTAAGCTTTTTGGCATAATGCACGAATATTCACACTATAAATCACAATTTTGGAATTTTTTCTAAAAATAAAAAACAAAACAAAATTCAATAATATAATTGCTTAATTACATGTCATTCTTTGCATCAATAAGCCAGCTACGTCACAAAAGTGCACGATTTTTGCCACAAACATTTGTCTTGGAGTGATTTTTCAATTTTTTTTCTTTATATTTTTTATTTTTATTTTTAAATTTTATCATTTTCACACAAATCTGTGATGCAACATACCCCGAAAATTTTTGTTAATATATTTTTATTATCGAACAATAAATAGAAATATTAAAATTTTTGTTTAAATATATATTTAAAAGATTAGGGGTTAATAAACTCAAGCGTGTGATTTGCAGCTAGAGGGAGTTTTTTTAAGAATAAGAAATTTGGAATGAGAAAGAAGGCGGCAAAGGATTGGCTAATGGATGGGGATGGGGTTATGGGGAAAGGTTAGCTGCCTTAGACGACGCCTTAGGCACCAATCATGTATGAAAAGAAGAAATTAATTCGTATTTAAGTAGATTGTCAGATGAGATTTAAAATAATTTCAAAATTAACAATTATTTTCTTTTTCCTAATATATTCACGCATTATATTCGAGAAATTAAATATTCATATTGCTTTATTGGTATTTATTTATTTACCTACTATTCAATTTAATTTTGAGTATCGAATGAATAAAGAGCATGGTATAGGTACAACAAGGAACCAAAAGGCCATCAAAAAGGAAACAAAGCACTTGGCAGAGAATAAAATTCGCTTCAAAAAACTCCTGGTAAATGTTTTGTTTGCTTTTCGGTGTTATTCCAACATTTTTCCTTTACGATGCTCTAAATAAGTTCAAGAATTTTGATATTTCCTAATTAATTTTTAATAATTTTTAATAATTTTTCATAATTTTTATTTTCATTTTCATAATTTAAAACCCCAATTGAAGGCGAATATAAGAACGGGCGGGGTTGAAGCGTGGATCACAGCGACACTAGACACTAACACGTGTGTGTGTGTTGTGTGTGTGTGAAGAGGAGGGTGGTGACATAGTCCCCAAAAAATTCTGGTGATCGTCTCCATGACGCTTGGAAACAGCATCACATCCGAAGGTGGGCAGCAGCGGCAGCGGGTCGAGACAGTTAGTGGAAACGGTTAGGAGTTTGCCTCTTAGCTTGATTTATTTTTTTAAAAGTGTTATATCGATTTATTATTTATTTATTTTTGTCTTTTTTTAAATATTTTTGTTTGTTTATATAGAGATATATATAATATTTTAAATGTTAGTAATTGGTGCAGTTGTTAAGGTCGTGATATAATGTTCGTTAGAAACATGAAAAACAAAAGTGAAATGAAAAAAAAAGTGATGTTTGGAGTGAAGTATCGTGTCGTTCGTTGTCCTGGGAGTTGTTTTCGCAAGACAAAGTCCTAACCAACCACAAAAACCTGTTTGGGAAAAAAAATAAAGAAAGTTTTAAAATGAAAGTTTTACTTTTTGTCTCGAGAAACTGCATTAGCGTTGGAATGATGCGACACTCTCTGAGTGTCGAGAATCAATCAATTTAGAGACGTCTAAAATGCCACTTCCGGTTGATTTAGGAGATTTAAAATTTAGGGAAAGTAAGATGCACGTGTCTTGTGACTGTCCACAAATTTTTATTACTCTAATAGCACCGGAAGTGGCATTTCAGCGCACTCCAATCGTGATCCAGTGTAATGCAGGAAAGCTACAACTGTTTTTTTTCTTTTTTTTGTCTGAATTTAAAGAATATTTAAGATTCTAACATTAAAAAAATTAAAAAGAAGCATCGAAATGATGAGACAGTAGGTGCATTCAATCTCAAAGGCAAAAAGTCAACTTTTACTAAAGTGGCTTGTGTAAAAATCAAAAATGGATTGGCTTTTAACTGACTTTTGTCACTCATTAATAATGGATTTTGTTGGCTTTTAGCATGTATTTCTGAAATTACCACCAGGGCATGATGGCAACCCTGAACATTTAAAAAACACTTGTGATCACTCATGATGACATCATGAGGTCGATCATGCACATGCTCGGATTAAAGACTTTTACACGAGCCACTTTTTGAATTCCTAATTTTTGCAAAAGAAGCTTTTATGCCTCAGTTTTAACTTTTGATGACATAAAACACGTCATTAGGAGGTAAAAAACATAAAAGTCAAATAAATTTATATTTTTCAAAAGCAGCATTTAGTTAGCACAACTTCTCAATAAGCAAGGTGCGTTTAACATGGAAACAACCGTACTGTAAAAGCTGTTTTTATGACAAACGATTTCTACGACTTTTAATGACGTTTTTTGCATAGTCGTATAAGCCGTTTATGGCCTTAAAGCAGCTTTTAGCTGCTAGATTGAATGCACCTAATATTTAGTGTCTACATCAATCAATTTAGAGGCGTCTAAAAAGCCACTTCCGGTTGATTTAGGTTCTTTAAAATTCACAGCAACCAAGCTGTATATGTCTTCTGACTCTTCACAAATTTCCAAATCTATCTCTAATAACACCGGAGTAGCATTTTAGCCCAATCCCAATCCAAATCCCAAATCGTGATCTAGTGAATAATGCAGGAAAGCTAAATTTCTTATAAAAGTCTAGCTATCGTTTTATTCATTTTTTCCCCTGGATTTGAAAGACAGCATTCACGATCCAAGTTTTAAAAAAAATTAAAAAGAAAGTCTAACTGTTTGTAAAAGATTTTTTTTTCTTCCTCAGCTCACAGTAGTGCAATTACACAGTTGCCACTCAACTGTCACAAAATGTCGACACGTAAAGACATGAAAATTGCATTTGCATACAGTCGAGGAAAACGGAAAGTGCAGCCATTTTGAATTAAATTTAAGTGACTTCCCAGAATTCCATGAATTATAACTGCTAGACGTGTAAGTACCCTGCATGCATATTAAATTAAAACTGACAACTATAATAAATTTTGTGAGTGTTGAAATGAATTTCTCTTCTAATTAATCACACTGATGAAACAAAAAATAAAAAAAAATACAACTAAAAAAATTATTAAACTTACTTGAAAGCGTATCTTTAATTCTTTCTTGATTAATCTTTACGATGAGTATAGAGACAGGGCCTGAACTATCTTTGGGTCCTGCTTCGAACCCTCTTTGAACTCCTCCAAACTAAGCCGCTGGTCGTTGTTCTGTCAAATTTGAAAGAAAGGAAAAAAATTATTTAATCAAATAGTTATTTAATTAAAAACCACTCTTCACATTAAATCCATATTAAAAACATGTCCCACGACACGACACGACTCTAAATTTATGAAATAAAACGTCATTTCTTGTAAAAATAATTTTTCCTGCGTTTGTTTCGTTAATACGATCAAAACATGACATGATTTTTCACAAATTTACTATTTATGCATGGCGACATCTCACGGAAGATCGTCGTAACTAATATTTTGAATTATGCATTTCCACTTATTCATGCCGAAAATTTATCCCATCTTTTCAAAATATTATCCATTCCCACATTTTTTCCCTTTTATAAACCCCATATTTGTTTTATAAGCAAATTATCGTTTTTTCTTTCAACTCAAACGCAGAAAAAAATAAAACTAAAAAGAAAATAAAAATAAATGTTAAATAAAAATGCACGCAGCAGTTGCACATCAATCACAGTTCTTTTACCTTATCCATTTGACTGAATATCCGTTCGACCCTTTTCTCGGGCGTATTATCTTCGTCGCCCATATTGCCTTGGTTACCCTAGCAACGAAAATTAAAATCCATACTATAGAATGAATCAACTTTTATTACATTCATGCATGAAGAATTTTTTTTCTCGAAATTAAACCTCAACAAAAACGTTTCCATTATATTATTTAAAGCCCACTACACCTAGAATTTCTTTTTGAATTTCAAAATGTATTTTTTGCTTCAAATCAAATTGCATTAAAAGTTTATGTTGTTTGTGTTTCCATCGAACGACTATTCTTTTTTTTTTATCGAGACAGTTTTCCTGCAAAACATGGGGTAGGAGCATTTTTTTTAGTAATACGATGTTTTCTGGGTGGTAAGATGGGTTTTTGAAATTTTAAGGCGTTATATCTCATGGAAAGACATCCATGTTGTAAAAGTTTAACGGTGGCAATTCACTGAAAGGTCACTTACTGCTCTAAATAAGAGTGAAATTGAAAAAAGAATAAAACAGTGTGAATTTAGATTGCAAAAAGTCATTTTGTATTATAAATACTATATTACTATATGTATGGTCATGAAAGTGCAATTTAGACTGTGTAATGTTTCTCTCTATTCTTATTTCATTGCGTAGTTTCAACTCGACTCACTAGGTGGTGATACCATCGAGAGCAGCGTGAACCGAGTGTTGAATACATTTTCCACCACTGTGTGTGATGGCGCTAGTATATTTTAAATGTTAGAAACTCAACTTTGCTAGAAATTTCGTTGACATTCTTGCCATTTGCACACTCCAGGGCCCACCTTAGAAATGTGAGCGCCATATCCAGCCAAGATCTTACACAAAAAAATCGTTATGTAATGCAGTGTTTGCAATAATGCTTTTTTTTAAGAATTGTTATTGTAGTTAGTTGCTACAGCAATATCATATTCAAAAGAATTAAAAATGAACTTTCTCTCTATTCCTGGAGTTTATATTAATCCAAATTATCATAAATTAAGATCCAACTTTTGGCATCTTCGTCGCCAAATGAGGTTTACACGATGAGGCTGTGAGAAAAACGATACCTTTATACATAATTTGGTATCTATTGACAAAACAATGATCACAATATAGATTATTCGGCTGCATTGTAAAATGCAAACACTGTATGTGCTACCCTGCATTGCATAAAAGTACTGCAGCATAACAACAGGCATTGCCGCCCATGTTCCGTCAAAAACATTACACACACTCTTCCATCTGGGCAGCTGTGATGGCTTCTCCTAATCTGATAGGCACTCTATGGTGTCAATGACATTTGCACACCTGTGACTTCATAGATGTGTCTCAGTTCCTAAAGGCCTCATTTTTTAATTACATTTTTTAAAACAGGTGTCACAATACTTTAAGTTGTGTAATGTTTAATTCCGTTGGACTTCTCTTTCAAAAGTTTGTACTGTACTGTACGCTAACATCAGAAATCTGACACTCGCTCCTAACCATTAGGTTAATCTAGTGTTGTCAAGTTCATTAGCTGCATTCAAATATTAAATCAAAGTTGAGTTTCAGTTGAGTTTTGAATTTTACTAGTACACGTCACCTATTTTCATTAAAATCCATTTTAACTAGAATAAGTGACGTCTAAACTTTGTTTTAATATTTGAAAGCAGCTAACATTGAGACTGATTACATGGAATCGACAAGGACATAAGTGCAAATAGTTGCCATAACCATAGCAGCGATGTTACAGTATCTTTCATAAACCAGCTTCATACATTTCACAGAAATAACTCTCGATGAATTCTTGAACCCCACGACGTGTGGTAACTTCATACTTCACAGACGCTCGATGGCAACAAACACAAACCCAACCCCATGTTGCGAGGCAACCTGTTTCGAGTGACAGTGACATGTAACACACCATCTACAACACCCAATTAAAGCACATCACGGGAGACTTTTCCTCGCATAAACTCGTCACTCACTCACAAACCACTAAACGATACTGCCCAAACAACAACAACAACAACTTCACTTATTTCTCTTACTTTACAAAACAATTTAACGATTTACATACCACCATCTGATAGATTGCATCCACAATGTTGTACATTTCGTCTTTGGTGATGTAGCCGTCGTTATCCACGTCGTAGAGTTTGAAGGCCCCTATAAACAAAAAGATAAATGTAAAAAAAAAGAATGGAATGGCGCATTATTTCAAGATTTAATTAAGCCGATGCCAATGTGGCAGAAATAGAGATTGGTTTCATTGTCCTCGAAGCATTTCATTCCTCCGAGCATGAGCAGACATCTCATTTACTTCTCTCCCACTCCTTGTAAAGTGGCATTTGTCACCTTTTTTTCTTCTTTGCCTCATCTTTTCTCGTGTTCTCCCTCATTGGATCGGGTAATAAAGTGCGAGACAGTGAAACTCGGTGACTAGGGGGTATGGTAGCTAACCCTACTTGTAAAATGGTGATCGACTGAAATTGCGAATAGCCGCGAAAGATCGTGTGATCATGTGATTTCCACTTCGCAACTGTGTTGTTTCTCCTTCCTTCTGAATGCACTTTGAATTCTCAAAAACACTTTGTAGTCGTGCAATTCTCTAGGCGTTAAGATAATGTGTGCTTTCAGAATCCATTTCGATTGAACACACTCTGCCTTCACTTCACTTCGAGTCGCAACGTGTTGAATTCCACACGCAATAAAGTCCCACAACACGAAATAAAGTGAGGTTGAGCCACGTTTGCGTTTAATAAATTAGGAACAAATTAAACTTTGGAAAAAATTTGAGAATTTAAGACAAAGTCAGTGGGTTTTTAACCATTTTTTCATGAATTCCTTCTAAAACTAAAGTTTTAAATGCATAAAATAAATATTTGAAGTGAAAATAGCTTCAGTTCACGGACTCTTTGAAATCTATCCACTGGCTTGAGGTTAAGAACTTCTTAGTAACAGTAAACACCTATTGTTTTTCGCGTGAAAACCGCATAATAAAGTGAAAAAATGCACTTGGCTCGTTAATTTCGCTCACAAAGATTTTTTTCACTTTAAAATATTTTACTTAAAGAGTCAAAAACACTCGTTTTCAGTCACATCCTGCGTGAAATCACAAATACTTCTTTTTACGAGAGCTTAAAAATTTCATTTCAATGCATACGAGACTTTTTAGAACGAAATTGTTAGTTTAGAAAGAAGGAAACGGATGATGTTCATTGGCTGATTAGCATGAAAGAAGTAAATTCAAGCACCATGCTGTGTCGCCGTATCGCTTATCAGTGAAGAAAATCATGTTTCATTCAAAATTACAAAAATAATTTTTTTTAAAAAAAAAAATCTCGCGTGTACTGGTGTACGGGCGAATGATACATTTATGTGAAACATCTTTGGTGGCATTGCTTTTTTGGTGATTGGTTGATTTTGCGTTATGACGTTGTTGCTTGTGCTTTGTGCCTTGTGCCGTGATCACAACATCTTCGTTTTCTACTAGTTTCGGTTTTTGTACCGCCTACTAGTGTCTTCATGCAGAAACAAGCATGAAACCACGATATCATAATTTGCGCAATCACAAAATCTTCGTCTTTCACTTGTTTCGGTTTGTCGTCATATATGACGTCACTACCAAACTTAAATTTGTGAAATCGAACCACGTCTCCTTGACCGGTTCTTGATGATTGTTTGTTAACGTTGTAGCTGTGGCGAGGATGGGGAAGGGCTGTTGTGGACAGTGGCCAGTGTCAAGTGACCAGTGGCCGGTGGACGTGGACGGTGGCCGGTGGCCACTGGACGGTGGACGGTGGCTTCGCCACCGTCCACCGTCCACGTCCACCGTCCACTGGTCACTTGACACTGGACACTGTCCACAACAGCCACAAGCTATTGACTACTGTTGTTGTTTGTTGAGATTCGATGTTCGGTGGTCGGGGGACGAGGTTCAAGGTCCGGTGTTCGAACCCAATCTCCGAACCCA